>JZLH01S0176541.1:176320-190015 GCA_001188425.1 Eucidaris tribuloides | reverse complement strand
ACAGAAAACAAAAATACATAAGCACGTCCGTGAACTTCTGTGAATTTGAAAACTGATTGCACCTGACGCACAATCGTGCCAAACATTCATGCGGTTTTTAATTTACTTCTGTTGCCAAGTTTTGGTGTCGCTGGCACAGTAATTGTTGCGGCTTCCTTCTTCTCCAGCAGAACATTAAATTCACATCGATTAATAAAGCCATGACTGCCAACAACATAAAGTGTTCAATTACGATGTTTCGATTGTCTAGCGTTCACGGACAATGTTGCATTCTATTTGATGGCGTTTAGATTCAATTATTACTCATAAACAGTATTTTTTTATGTCAGAATGTTATAATGGTAATGCCATTCATAGCTTACATTAGCCTATACTAAATTTTGACGAGGAAGACTACTGTAAATGGAGTTTAGTTTGAATAGTATATCAATCAAGCCTAGTGTGTATGGAAAGTGGAAACAATAGTTTCCAAAAAGAATGTGTCATCACTTTCTAAGCTGTATTTATGAATATCGATCGTAAATAATCAAATTAACATTTAGCTGAACTACCTTGAAACGTTGAGATTTCAAAATTAAGGACGTCTAACAAATTTGAGTTCATAAAGGTATTTTGAATACAATGAAAATGGAAATATAAAAACAAGTCATAACAAATTCGGTAATGTCTCGGGCGAAATATACTCACCTGTAAGCCTTGAATGAGTTGCGCAAGCGACAAGTGGTGTTCGGTCGAAATGTTCCTTCGGGCTCAAACAACGGCATCAGAAAACGACACGTCAGACATTAAAATACATGTAACTTGACAGGTACCCTTTCTCTGCACAACCGGCAATAGTCACTGACCCGACTATGCGGCCACCAGTCAATCAAAACAGCTGGATATTATGTATCCACATGGCTCAATACGTAATCAGTTTGACTGCGATATATACTTCTGGCCAACGATTATACATTTGGGAAACGATTTATGAACTTCAAACAGTGGTGAGGGGAAAACCAAACCGAGTTTTACTTAGTCATATCCGCTGCAAAGTTTACGGCGCTGTTGTTTAACCCTTTCTATGCATCTCCCCTCGGTCTCTTTCACTCCCCCTCTTTCACCATATTCCTCAGATTATGACGTCTATTTGGTGCTTACCCTTTTCCTCGCACGTAACCTCAATATTTCTACAGATACTGTCCACATGTCAGGGTGATCATTTGACCCACCTATCTATGTCATCAAAACCATCTCCCATCCCTTATTTTTGTCATGTCTTCTAATTTTCATCGGTAATGCAGATCGGAAGAACAGGGGCACCCTGCACATCGCGTATCAACAATTATTAATATTTTTAAATGACGTATCGAGACATTTCCTTGGGGATACGGGGATGGTTGTGGCATTAACCAAGGTTCTTACTTCCACGCCTGTCATAATGTAGTTATCAGTCAAGGCCTTTTTTTCTGGATGAAATGTCTGCATACATATCTTGATTCGTCGCTAATACACGCGTGTACCTATTTTTTTTTGGGGGGGGGGCGGGAAGGGGGCTTATTTAAGAGATTTGGTTAGAATACAACTGATGGTCCTTTTTTATAAGCACTACTTCTGATCTGAATTGAATAGCATTATTGTAAACTTATTATCACAGTTACAATTATTTTATAAGAGCGGATTACAACCAAGGTCTGATATCAAAGTAATCGAAACTCTTTGATAGATAGATAGATAGATAGATAGATAGATAGATAGATAGATAGATAGATAGATAGATAGATAGAACTAAAATAGTAAATAACATTTATCCAGAAGTTTGTTTGTTTGTTTGTTTGTTTGTTTGTTTGTTTGTTTGTTTGTTTGTTTATTTGTTTGTTTGTTTGGAAAATATGGAATTGAACTCTTTTGGTAACGATGATTCGTAGTATCAAAATGACAAATATTACACAATCGATATTATTTTTCAAGAAATAATATAATATATATAATAATGATATGATATAAATTTATACAGCGCAGCTACTATGTATATGTTCAGCTGCGCTGGTTCTGAACTCCTGTTTACTTAATTCTACACAAACTACATGTATATTATATATATTACCGGCGTGATGGCTTATGGATTGAGCGTCCGCCTCACGTGCGGAAGGTCGCGGGTTCGAGCCACGGCCGGGTCAAACCAAAGACTTTTAAAAGTGGTATCTTCTGCTTTCTAGCCAGGCGCTAGGCATTCCAGAACAGAGAAGGGTAATAATAACATTTATGTTATACAGGGCCCGCTGCAAGAGCAGCCTATCATACTGAAGTGGCTACCCTGGGTAAATAAGACATCAATGTTATTTTTTACTTATTAAAAAATATGATTTTTAACTTAGATTTGAAGACATTTAGGGAGGGTGAGCTACGAATTTCAATGGGCAAGATATTCCACAGTTTTGGGGCAGCAATGGTAATAATTTAATATATAACACGGAATTAATATTGACATTTGATACCAGTTGATTATTGAATTGTTCATTGCTGATGGAATAAAACTAGAATTTCAGTTACGAATTTTCCGGGAAATTTCTTCGTCATAATGAAAAAACAACATTGTATTACGATAAGTACGGTGACCGTCGGAATGTTGTAACCATGCATGTTATCTTATCAACAGTCTGTGTTACTAGGATCTGTCATGTTCAAACATTATCCTTTGAGGTCAGAATGGATTAAATCCTGTGGTTTATTTCACTCAGAATCCTGAAAAAGTGATAAGGAAATAACAGTCGTGACGGTATACCGCATTTATGTGAAACGCATAATACATTTTATACAGATGTTTGTTCATCTATGTTGCAAACAATTAAAGCGTACATTCATAATATTAATGGATTGGACTTACGGGATTAAAGAGTGAAGTAATTATTATACTTTCCTAGTTCAATTGCCTTATGGATACATTAAAAAGCAAAGGATTAATGAGTAATTTTTTGAGGTGGAACGATAAATTCAACAATGGCTTGGATATTTCCATAGGAACTGTTATAAAATGTACATTAAGTATGACATAAGCAAGAATTTTCGATAAATTGGACATGACATTTTAAGCCTATTCGGGTAAAAGGTAGAGCCTACGGATACTGTTCAGACATTCACATGTATATTCAAATTTATGACCGTTTCTTCTAAGCAAGGAGTATTCGAAGCTTCTTGTGCTAAGTAAAAGACTTGGGTTTCCGTCATTAGACAGCAGACTTATAGCATTAGATTGAAATTCAAGAACTGTTGTGAATTTAAACGACCACTCGTTTTATGCTCTATTCTCTGGGTTTTTTTTTCATGTCTGTACAAATTAAAATCAACATTCGCGATTTCAGACTATAGTTTTCCTGCTACAAGCTACCAACACAGGCTACGGTGGTTGTCTTGACAACTATCTGTGTAAGATATTCAAACACAAATCACTAACCTGCTTTTTACTATTGTCAATAGGTTTCTGATGTAAATGAGACATATTTAATCTGCATTTGTTTCCTTATAGGATATGATCTAAAAATAATACAACAAACACAATGATAGATTTTCGAGGTTATTGCAAAGTTATAACTTCCTCAAAAGTTCTTTCGGCAACTAAATTGTGTTACCAATGTATCCATGACTCTTAATCCATAAGATTATAGAATCAATAATAAAGGTTGTCATTATCATATAACAATGAAAGACACAATTTAACAATGACCACAGTTAAAAAAAAAAGTGAGTTACATGTACATAATCTTCCGAGTTCTATAAGTGTCTTTAATAAGGTCTAAAAATGAAGCCTTGAAAAAAATTGTACTAATTATTTAATGCTTTAAAAAGTGAAACTGTATGAGTACTCAATTTGACCGGGTTCACCTTGTTTATTTCCTCCCGTAGACTACTGTGTTATACATCTAGACTGCTGTATAATCTACCCGAGGAATAAGTCACCCGTGATGCTTATCCATGCATACTTTGCCAGTGACAGCATAACTTGCCAAACTTTTGTGTTCTGGGTCCTCATTTGTCATTTAAGTATAGTCTTCGTTCGTCCATTTAAGAATAACTTTCTTTGTCCATTTTAGCACTGCTATGTAGCTCAGATATCAAAGATTTAGATTTTTTTAAATTAATTGAAGCTGTAGAATGGTTATATACATGTATACCGTATCTCTATTTGTGTCTTTATCAGGTCCACGGATACACCCTACAGGTGCGTGCGATGTCAATTCGATAACGTGTATGATTAATGTTGGAAGAGATGGCAATGATGTTTCCTGTTAATTGTATCCATGACAACAAAAGCGATTGAATTAGATTTTACTCTTTAACCAAATTCCCAGTACTGATAGAAATATCATTGGAATGGGCAGCTCAATGCATGTATTACTGCTATGTTTCGAACATCTCTTGAATATTATGGTACTGATACAGATATCAATATGGACATGTAATGAGACTACATAAACAGATTAGTATAGATACCTTATGTGCATTATCATTGTGTCTGCCTGTGTCTTTGTCTAAATATAAAGTTGCATGTGTGTTTGAATCTTAATTATTTTAATAATAATAATAATAATAAATTAATTAATTAATAATAATAATTTATTTATAAGTACTTAATTATATAAAAATAATTTATGTTCCTCCTCTGTAGTACAGTATTGCTGGTTTGATTTGATGGCGATCAAATTTGTTTTCAATAAAGTAATGATTAAAGACAGCAAATATAGAAAAAAACACCCCAAAACAAGTGTTACAGAACATACAAATTTAATCACCCATATCATCACCATCACCATACATCATCATCGCCGTCATCGTCGTCGTCGTTATCGTCGTCATTATCAACAAAAAGCAAGAAGATAGGAAGGCAGATGAACAAAACGAGGTAGAATAAAAAGATAAAGCGAAAAAGGGAGTTGAAAATGGAAAAAGAATGATCTCATCGTCCATATTATTATACAAAATATGATAGTTAAACCTTGACAAGGTTGTTCTGATAATCCCGACGTAGCTAAACATAAATGTTACTTAATACGAAGAACTTCCTGTGTAGTCTGGAGTCTGACCCTGTACAGTGACACGCTCGTTTTAAGTCCTCGTGATTTCGCATCGTGCATGTCCAATTATTTCGTTCCTGACATTTAAACCGGAGACGTGGCAAATTGCAAATGATTTCACGTTATATGAAAAGAGATGAAATATAAATACCACGTTCTGGCATTCCAAGTGTACGCCCCCCCCCCAACCAACCTTACTATACATCCAACTGTACTGAAGCATCCTTTGAGTGCACATACGTGTTTGTCTGAGTCAGAAAAAGTACCGCAGGTTATTTTCGTTCTCTCACGGCCAAGGTCCAATCAAGTTCGGATTAAACCTAACCAACTTTTCACGTCAACAGCTACAAATTCAAGCTGAAAATACTTTCACTGCACATCAGCAATCATGGTACTTTTGAGCAGATCGCATACATTTCTTAAATTTGCATATATTTGTTCGCTTTCAGTTCACCAAAAAAAAATTCCCTTATCTCCTGACACCTACCAATTATCATAAAAGGTTCGTCAAAGTTTCTTGAGTGGGTATACTCAAAAACATGACAACGATAATCTAAATTGATGCCCTTTTTTCGCTAACACACTTGCGGATCTATACTGTTTGGGGAACGACCGGCTGGGAAGGGCTTAGCATATCCCTAAGCAGAAGGGCATTAATATATTAAATTGCCTCGAACCAGGAAATCATTTGCTTATTTCACATGAAATCAGAGTATGTTGATCCTTTTAGATCTTTCTCTCACTCTGTAAAGTGCAAATATCAAATTAGCCAATTGTTTTCAGGTTAGAGGCAATTTAATGGTACCCTTCTGCTCAGAGCATATGATAACGCCCTTTTACCAGCAGGGCGAAAGTTTAACGAAGAAAATATGTTACAAATTGTACAAAATAAATAAATACATGAATAAATAAATAAATACATAAATAAATAAATAAATAAATAAATAAATAAATAAATAAATAAATAAATAAATAAATAAAAGGGGGCGATTAATGGTCCTAAAGTTAACCAGTGTAAAGGATCTATCGAGTTAATAAATCCACAAACCGAGTAGTTTTAAACGAATCCTTATCGCCCTATCATGCAGTCCATTTGATGTACTGACACCGATACATGAACACTTTCCCTCATCCTGTAAACTAGCTATGACAGGTCCGGAAGTTATCAGTCTAACCCCTTTCCGTATGGCCGGTTCCATCGTGGCGCCGGGATAGTCCTAGATTCTACGGCCTTGAGATTTATCAGTTACCAAAAACTTTTGCCTAAATTTAACATTTAGTTTACTTTTATTTGGAACTTTCTCTTGTTTTAACATTTAGTTTACTTTTATTTGGAACTTTCTATTGTTTTAACATTTAGTTTACTTTTATTTGGAACTTTCTCTTGTTTTAACATTTAGTTTACTTTTATTTTGAAACTTTCTCTTGTTTTACCGATTTAATATCAATAGCCATAAATATCACAAACAAAATAGGTAAAATGAAAAATACATTGGACTTTAGGAAATATGAATCCTCTTTAAGTATAAATTATCTATCAAATAGGTTTAAAAAAAAGACGTTGGAGTGAAACGAAAATTACTACTGCATTTCAAAAAAATCTTCGTTAGGAGTAGAAATGTATAGCTATCATATTCCGGAGTTATGTTTACTACCACTGCTCTCTTAAGTTCTAGTTCCCTTTTATCTGCATTGAAATCGAACATTTAGAAAAGGTAGTTTCCCACACAAAAGATTATAAAATACAACTTTAAAAATGTTTTACTGTGTATGAAATATTTAGATTCAATTTCAGTTCTATTATGTATGAGATATTGTATTTTGTTGTGTGTTGTTTTGTCATGTACATAATTTGATCATTACAATATTTACCAATATTTGTGAAAAAGAAATTAAGTGATTATATCGAATGTCTAGTTGCATATTATTATATTGTATTGAAACTGTATAATGCACGTATACACTATAAATATCCTTTTTGGAAAATAACCAGATATTTAAATTTATATTCATATTTGACAAGACTTTTTAAACTGAATGTTTTATCATTGCTTTCGAAGTCATGCCGACTGAATTACATTAAATAGTGTGATATGAAATGTTCCTCTACCATTAAGTGATTTGACCATTCGAGTTAGTTTTTAAAGCAGTTATCACTCCTAAAATCGTGACTGTATAAGAAGGTCAGTATGAAAGCGATGAATTTTGTCTCAGTGTCGATCAATTTCTAACTACATTTCGAAGAAGGAAGAAGGGCAAATATAATAGGCATGCCATTAAATGACATGGATACCGATCAATCAAGTATATTGTTGATATTGTTGTGCAGTGAGACCGTGAATCTGAACAAATGAGCATGATTGGAGTCTCGTCAATATTAATTAGGTAGATACTCTGGCACTGGATTTATTTGTTTTTGCAAAAGGTGGGTTGCTAGAATTGTCTTTGGCTTATAACGGGAGTCACGTTGCCGTGATTAACTGAGAGAGGCTGTAGATGGCGCTTTTCCAACCGAGTGTGCATGATTGTTCTTGTGATGCGGAACTTGGCAACTTTCGGTCTCAACAGAGATGGTTGCTTCCATCGAATTGAATCGATAAAAGAAGGAAAGAAGGAATGAAGGAATGAAGCTAGGCAAACAGGTAGGAATGAAAAAAGACACTGCTTTTTGAGCGACCTCTAATCGAATGTGGACATAGGCCTAAATTCAGTTCGGGATGAAGTTGAAAGTAATAGGCTAACATTATGGAGCTTCAATTTACAAAAATAATGGCAAACTTTGATATCTGAGCTTCACAGTAGTGTTTAAATGGACAAATAAACACTCTGTTATAAAAAAAAATGTTTCGAAAGTTATACTTCCAATGGCAAAATATGCATGAATAAACAATTTCCACTCCGATGGAGGATAAAATAACCTAGATCTGCCCACAGTTAGTCTATAGGAGGAAATGTGCAGGTGAATCCGGTTAATTTGAGTGCTTGTATATTTTCACTTTTTTAAAGCACTAAATCATCATTTTGAAATACATTTTTCTTCAAGGCTTCATTTTTAGACCTTATCAAAGACACTTAGAGCATGGAGGATTATGTAGCTACCTTTTTTTTAACTGTGGTCATTGTTAGCCTGTGGCTTTAATGTATATGATAATGAAGAAGACACCAAATATCCTTTTCCCCGAGTATATTCTCAAAATGGCCAAAAACTTTCTTGGGGGAAAAAAATCAACTTATTTATCTGTTTAATTGAATTTGGTTAAAATTGTCCTCAAATGCAAAAATTTGTTCAAATATCAACTGTTTGCATGCATGTGACGTAATGAAAATTCGACAAAAAATACACTAATATTACAAAAAAGACAGGCAACACATGTTTACAGTATAGTATCAAATAAATAGTTGAATTTATTTCATTACTCCTTATAGAACATCACAATTACTGGTTTTACACAACACATATCACTGCAGGTACGTACACATAAAGCACATCATTGCATAACTGAAAATAAAACGACAATAAATTTCGTTTTGTTTTGCTTTCCAATGGAGAGTTCATGTCCTTTGACATGTTTATGTAGATATTTTAAATAATACTGAAAAGCATTCATTTAGGACAGCACCGAAAAAAGCAAAATATACTGGGTCTAATTTTCAGTGGAACAGATTTTATTCTAAGTAAACATGGTAACAGAAAATTTAATTTGACAGTTAATAACCCAATTTGTCAAGTACTGACCCTGTTACAGTCATGGACAAAAATTTGGAATATTATTTCTTTGCATAGCCCTTTTTAAAGTGCAAATTTCTTACGATTAATGATCAAACGCCAATGCAGAACATATCATTACTTAATTCAAATGAACTCTACGCAGGGGTGGCGCCAGGGTTAACTTTTAGGAGGGGCGAAATCCGTCGGGAAAATTTTGCGTGTCAATTTCTTTTTTACTTGGCAAATCAACAACAAAAGCAGGCGAAATTTTCGAAAAACAGTAATTTTCCCGTCATTGTAAAAAGTTTGACAAAAAATAGGGGCGGCCCCCCCCCCCCATGACACCGCCCCTGGCTCTACTTCAGTACAAGAAACCTGTTCTTGATATGATTGATGATGCATTTGGTAGAAAAACATATTCCAAACTTTTGTCCATGACTGTATAATTATAAATCAACAGTTTATATTCACATTAAAGATACAGCTTGACCAATAGCGATGCAAATCATCACAACGCAAGTGTGAAACAATAATGCTTTTACATGATCAACAAACATACGGTTTTCACCGTAGCCTTAAAAACATGTGCTGCCAAGAAAAAAAATAATTACTTTATTTTGTTTACAAATGGATACTCTTAAGACGACGAATTAAAACAAACACAAGTATACGTAACAAATAAAGAGAGAAGGCCCTTCACACAACGTGAGCTGCAGCGCATCATGTAAAATGTATATAGGCGAAAATTCAGGAGACAATAATGACACAGGACGTAGCTTTCCGTTCCAGATTTAATTACAATTAGCAAGCTTTCGGCCAATCATAGGCCTTTCATCAGGCCTCATTCAAAGACACACAAACAACAAGCGAAACAAAATGCAAAATAACAGCCATGATAGCCTAAGGTTTTAATACTATGTTAAAAGAAATAGCTGAAACAATCATAAAACGGTTTATAACTGAAATAATGAGAGCATATAGGGTATTTACCACTGGTGTTTTAACTAGTGCGTCCAGCTCATGGGGACGTATACATTATGTATAATTTTCCTCAAAATCACAGAGCCCATCCTAACTTTCAAACCCAATGACTGGACGCACTAGTTTAACACACCAGTGTAAATCCTATATGCTCTCATTATTTCAGTTATTAAACCGGTTTTTATGATTGTTCACTGTATTTCTTTTAACATAATTATAAACCTAGTATCATGCTGTTATTTGCATTTTGTTTGCTTTTGTTTGTGTCTTTGAATGTAGGCCTGATGAAGGCCTATGATTGGCGAAAGCTTGCTAATTAAATCTGGAACGGAAAGCTACGTCCTGTGCTTATGTCTCCTGCATTTTCGCCTATATATATATATATATATAATATATATTATATATATTAATATATACTATATATATATATTATAATACACAAAAAAAGTAAGTTCCCCCTTTTTCAAAATACCATAACTTTTTAACGAAACAAAATTTTAGCAAAGAAGTTTTTTGCAGGCGGTTGTTTTTACACTCATTGACTAACATCTGAGTAAGGATGGATCCGTCAGGTCATGCATGAGTGAGCATGCATTAAAGGCAAAATTATCACTTTTCAAAAGTCACAGGAGTCATTTATTATGCCAAAATAACAGTAAAAATGGTATTTTTGCTTTATTAATAAAGTGTGCTCACTCAACCATGACATGGTTACAACCTCTTATGTTTGTACAACATGTGCTGATAGTTTTTGCGGAAATATATTCGATTTCAATTTTTTCAATAAACTTAATGGATTTTACAATTTCAAAATTTATGAAGGATGAACATTTTTAACTTGAGCACATAGAACCGAAAATGTGTGGAAGTGTTAGGGAAGGTGGAAGGGGGTCAAATGATAGACGATTGAAAGAAGGAGCGCTAAATCGTTCATCAGAAACAGAATTTGTCAAAATCCTGCGTCAAAAATCCCCCAAAATGACCCCTGTGAATTTTGAAAAGCGGCATTTATACCTTAAATATGTGCTCACCCATGCATGAATCGGCGGATCAATCACATTTTCACACAGAATTTTATCAATGAGTACAGATATACTCCTGCCAAATTATTTTCCTAAAAACCATTTCGTTAAAAAGTTATGGTAATTTGAAAAGGGGGGAACTTAGTTTTTGTGTAGTGTTTATTTATCAAAACTAAAGGAATATTATCTTTTGATGAAATTGAATTTCCGTCATATGGTTTTTACCTGAATGTTATTCGATTGATAATAACGCCACCTAGTGGTGAAACTACCGTTAGCTTTCTTCTGATCGCATTTCGTGTTTAGGTACAACATCACTCACACAGTTTATGGCGAAATCATTATTTGAGCAGCGTAGAATGTTCATTAATTCCTCAAAATTTGAAACTACATCAACCCTATTGTTGTCACCGATTGTACTGAAATTTTTATTTAAGAAAAATACATCGTGATAGTATGAGATGCATTTTTTTAAAATTATTTCTTTAACTATCACGGGCAGTTTCTTTAACTATCATGGTTTTATTCCTTGTGGTTAAAGTTTCGTATGTGATTATGTTTCTTCATATTACCAACGTACATTCTAACTGTCAAAAATGAGGAACTTTCTAAGCGTCAAAGGGAAAAGTGATAACCAAAAAGTGATTATTTCTATAAGGAACGTTCACTTTTCGCCGACGCATGTATATCAGAAATGTATGTGAACAAAATTAGATTTTTTTTCTTTATCACGATCTGACGAACATTTTGTCAGACAGAAAGCAAATAATTTAACAACAGCATTTTGTATCATCCCCTGATAGTACGTTGACAGAAGAATATATTTACATAATCGCATTACTGGATAAACCTGAAGCTGAATTGTGTCCTCAACTGAAAATGTAATGGATACAATCAGAGCGCACGAATTGTGGGTTTCGAAATTAGTTAGATTCTCCGACTGTCTTGATCGGTTTAGGGATACATGACTTACGCATTACAAATGGAAATGTATACCGTTACAATTCTTTTGTTGCTTCCGTGGCTTCGTTACTTGTATCCACGGCTGTCTGATTATTCAATTACTTCATCGAACACTGAGATTTTCCTTTTGTAAACCTGACGTTGATATTATTCATGTTATTTATCTCATCTGATACGTATCTAACGCATCTATACTGGTTCATTACTTATTCAGAAACTTCCGGTATACAGATTATGCTCTCATGAATTTTTGTAGGTTTAACTCCTATCCCTTGATATGGATACATGAAATACAAAAAAAAATACCAATCTGATTCACTTAATCCAAACTTGTGGGTAGGGGAGGGGCGGTTATTAATGTTACATGTTCAAACAACGAAAATTCAGTACGATTTTCAAAGAGAAGACACACATACGGTACGGTATAGCTACTGAGCGGCAACAGCGTCAACAAACACAGTCGAATTATGCATCTGGTAAAAACATTACTGTCCAACACACTGATGAAGGAGCCCGTAACATCTATTTTAAACACATCAGCGTTCCGTAAAACAAGTTATTATTCATACATTCCCTCCAAAATCGGTGTATTAAAATCAAACAAATCTGATAAGTATTTTAATGGTCCGTTCAAAGATGTAGAATGACATGAATTTACAGACATGTTAACATTTGTTGTTGTTGATACCTTACATTTTAACCTTATATTAGCGGGTCTTTTTTAATGAACAATTTTGACCTCGCACTATGTTACACACACTTAACGATTAAATCAACTTTGAGATAGGCAAAACATTCTACAATTTGACTGCTTTCATGATTTTTTGGCTATTTTTCCATCTGTTAGATTTGTTACTGGTAAAGTTATCAATGCTTCATCCGGTAATACTGGACTTCCCAGCGGCGAAAGACTTACACAGTACTGTATCAATATATCTAAAACAACCGAAACAATGATGTAATACACATAATTATTCTAGTAGACATACAATACGAAGACAACATCTTTGAATGTTTCTTAACATTGAGGAACGTAAAGAAAAAAGGAAATCTTTATGAGTTCGCATCCATGCCACTAATGTCGTGTCCGAAATTTAAAATTCTGAATATTTCGTAGCTTCCCCAAGAGAGTACATACGTTTGTTTATTATTAATATTTGAAAACAAAATGGCCAAATTTCATAATATATCACTTGTGAAACTTAACAAAAGTGATTGACGTTTTAGGAAATATTTCGCCACCGTGGTAAATTATACATGCAAATGAATATGCCCCATGGAACAATGACTGATCATTTCGTTATTTTAGGAAGGCCGTTTTGTTCTATTTAATCAATTTATCCAGTAACTGACAAGTGTCATTGTTTTATTTGATTGGACACAAAAATGTAGTCGGGCCTTTTTATATTGATTGGACACAAAAATATAGTGGACTTTGTTTTGAACATTTTTAATTGTAAAATGAGGGCCTTTAAACAAATCGCTATCGAGTTCTCGTGGGGTCCAATGAGGGCAACATTCTCTGTTTGTGTTATCCATGTTTATAATCTTTAGATATCAGTTATTTAAAATTAAACAAGAGGAAAATATCTTTAGATGATAATACCAAACTGTCTTCATTAATCCCAGAATGCAAGACGATGACCGTCCATTATCGCACGATTAAAGTTCCAAATTCTCAATTAGGTGGATGTATAAAGCACCTTCGTAATGTAAATGAGACCACAGTACTAGTACCATGTTGCACGTATGTGTTCATTTAATAACAGAGTCTCGATGTTTAATCCAAGAAAACATTATCACATGCGCGGAGGAATATCAATGTGATGTTGTGACCGTTTTTGTTCGTGGTCTTGCGAGGACATTATCATTCGTTACCAACGAGCTCTGAAACTCGCCGACAGGAAATTGGGATGCTTTTCTCCTGACGGCACTCGATGTATTGGTCTCCGGTCGAGCGAGGATTATG
>JZLH01S0176541.1:137502-149959 GCA_001188425.1 Eucidaris tribuloides | reverse complement strand
AATTCGCCGTCGACTCTCACCTCGCTCTCTGCCTCTACTCATGAAAAAAAACTAGTTTTGCTCAGATATCCAGCAGGCCTCGGTTTTGTAATGATTCTTAATTTATAGCGTCTACTGACTAGGTAGCAGTCAGGTGTTGGAAATTTCGCTAGCAATAGTCGGTAAGCCTATCAAGTCAGAAGTTTATTTTCGATGTTTGTTCATAGAAAGAGAGAAAGAAGAAGTGATGAAATCGTGAAAGAACAGCCGAAAGAAATCGAAGCTAAAAGCTGTATAGAATAAATTGACCAGCCAATCAATCATTTAAGGTATGACACGGTCGACAATAAAGCTCTCTCACCACGCTGCTCTCTCCCATCTGACATCAAACCACAAATCGCATGATTAACATAAAATAAGATAATTTCTTTTTTAAGAGACCCACTGTCACTGCCCCAAACTCAATGACGAGCAGGATGCTGCAATAGTCTTAAAAGACAGGCGCCAATTATTCCGCCCGAATATGCCGACTTATGCCGTGCCATCGCTCTACACTACTGCGCCGCGTTGCCGCAACAACACCTTTCGTCATTCTTACCACCACCAACGACGCGCCTGTCCTCCTCGCTTCCGCCCTCTCGCCCCTCTCCGTGCCGCTCTTTTATAATTTAAGTCAAAAGAGGGCGATTCGTATCTCGCATCTCCTCCATCGACAGTTGCAGCCTTTAAGTAGTGAAAGCGTTGCTTTCTTAAGTGTGTTTGCGTAGATCCCATCCAGGCCTGGACTGAGCCCAGAGATTTGCTAACTACATTCAGGCTGATTTTTCTGCAGTGCCTATTCATGGAATGGAGACGGGAAATGTTTAGTGTTGACATTTTCTTATGGCAACCTCAAAGTGTATATGCTCCGGCCTGAATATAAGAGCAACAGAAGAAAACAATACTAGAGCTTTCACCTCAAATTACGTAATATCTATCTGAAATTTATGTAGGCCGAGCAAGTACATGTGCCGTTATAAGGCTGCTCGAATGTTCGAACACATTATGCGTTCCAATTAATAATCCAGTGTCGGGACATCCTCGCGCACTCGTGCTGCATGTTTGCCTACCGATCTCTTGCTACGCCTAACGAGGAACCATAATGAATAAGCGTATTAGACACATCTTATCCCGACATTGCCTGTCTTCGACACGCCTTACGAAATCGCCGCGTGTGGCAAATTTTGTGATTCCCCGCAGAACCTCGAACTGTTTTCTGATCAATATTCGCGGGTGCGCGCCCTCGCTCATTTCAAAGGCCTCGCTATCGAGCCACACAATATCTGTACTGATGGCCCCCTCGTTATCCGCGCAAAGAAATTATGGCTCTTTGATTCGAATTGCGCTATATTGTGTATTTAATCTCGCCGAATAAAGAACGTCGAGAAAATGAACCTTCGAATAACGACCTGGTAATTGCGAGTGTGGCCCATCAGTGTGAGAATACCGAACAAAGATAGCTTGGCGCTTGAGAGTGCGCTGATACGCAGATATGGAATTTACACGCAATAGCGAATTGGACGTCGCAAGCTTCGCCCAGGCTATTGGCAAACAGTAATTGTTGTTCCTGCACCTAAACCCATAGTAGGCGAAATGTTGTAAGGCCCATTATTTCCGCTCATTCAGTTCCACTCATTAAACATTGCATCTGCTTATTAAGGTATAGAAAATGCCATTGCATCTGTACAATAAGTATAGCCATATAAGCCTTCGAGAGATTAATTTATCAAAGTCGTTCTTGATGATATTGTACAATAATTCTAAGATTTTTGGATGTGCTACTATAAAATATATTCGACAAGCTCTGCCTCGTACCTGATCCCCCCTCCTCCATGATATACCCAATCCCTTTCTCTCAGCGCCCACATTATTATACTCTGTAGCCAGGTATGTTGTTTTGGTATTAGAATTATTATTTTTCGTGGGCCGTGTGCTTATAGATAGTTTAAGCTATACTGAGAGGCCGAAGATATAATATTTACGCTTACAGATCATGAAGCTGATAGATGAAATATGAGATAGATTAAATAAGCTAGATAGATAGATAGATTTAGTATAGATAGATATGATAAGATAGACCTAAGTATCGACATGATGGCATTAGATAGACTGGCCTAAATACACCTGCTAAAAGTATTTTCACGACGGCACCGCCTGCTCCGCACGCCGAAGATTTCGATGTAATTCTTTAGTGATAGACCCCCAATGTTTTCAAAACCCCTGGCTCCGTGTCCGTCAAAAAACCAGTAGCGCTATTTTCGATGAAAAACAGCTAAAATTTACAGCTGAACGCATAAATTTACGCGCTGAAATCCCATCCCTGCAGCGATGTTGCAGTTATTTATCTACAAACACTCTTTTCCGCCCTCCGCCGGGCCTCTCTCCCTACCGTAATTTACTCGCGTTCGCTGCTAATTTGCTACCGGTTTTTCACCTTCGTAATTAGTTTACTTTTACTGTTTTTCATCGCTAAATTAGCGTCTATCGCTAAAAATTACATTGCAGAATTAACCCGCTATTATTTTTTATACGGCTTGTCTCCCGCGCTAAAAATACGTTTTTTTACAGTCGCTACAGATAGCGCCCAGCATTGGAAAAGACTGAAGCACAGGAACATTTACTGCTACATACGCAATGCATACACCCCCCCTCTCTCTCACTCTCTCACTCACACCAACCTCATGCGGCGTGGTGATACAGAGTTGCAAACAACAGACTTGCGTGTATGTATATGTGTAGTTCATATTGTTTTTATATCAGTCCTCGCCCTTCTTCCTTGTCCTATTCCTTCCCCTTCCGCAGGGCCCGGGTGTGGCTGCCTACGAATTCCCCCGCATCCTGTCGTTAGCGCCTTCCAATCGCATCTTGACGAGCCCATGGAGCCTAATGCATTGAAGTATTGACCATGATTTCGCTCTTAGCATCACTTAATAGCTTGAGTGATGTGCGAGCTACCGCATAGCTGCCTTTATAGTTAATTTTCGATTGCTACATTCATGTTTACAGACATGTGGGTGTCTCCTGGAGTGTCATGCTTTTCAAAGCATGGTTGGGTTTCCTTTACCTTATGTTCTGCCTCTCCCTGCAAACAGCATTTTTAAAATGTATACGCTTTATGAGCCAAATTGACGGTACGACGCTGCCCTATATATGTATTTTAGTTAATTGATTTAACTGTCCTGCAATTACAACATATGTTGCTGTGTCTCTCAAGGCGCTCATCAAGACAGCGGCAGTGCTTATCTCCTAAGTGTTGCCTGATCTTCGCAAACGCATTTCAAAATTATAGTTCATCATTGACGTCTTATACAAAGCGGGCCAGATGTCACTTTCCTTATGCCAGAAAAATTAAATCTAAAAGCCTTTCTGTGCCGTGAAAAGGGGCATTTGCAGTTAATTTTCATTTCAAGCTTACATGTTTTGTGCCACGGCAAGTACGATTTTGGTACCCTTATAGCCGCCCCAGGTGAGCACACTTCTTCGTATATAATATACCAGCATGACACTTTGGGCCCCCTATCGCTGGACGTCTTTGCCAGCGTGCAATGAGGACAAATTTTCTCTTTGACCACAGTAGCTACTACACTGTGTGTGCTTCACTCTCCCTCGCTTTTATTATTCCTAGTTTCGTACTAATTTGATATGTTTTTAGCTTATTCTATTTTATTGACCAGTTTGAAGTACATAAGTCATATAAACCGGACAACATAATCAAGCACACAAAACTATCAATTAATAAATAAAAAAATATTAAACACCATTAGATACTTTTCAATTTTCAGGCCAATCGCTCGTGTCTTTGCCTCCCCAGTGGTTGTACCCCCTACATGCTACTGTCACATCTAGTATCTGACAAGTTTCGGCGCGCTGATCAACACTCGCTGTAATCATGCAGATTTCCCTAATGTCGACCCATCCCACTTGGATATTCCTGCTCTCACGCTTTCACGATCAAATGCAATAATTTACCCGGGGAATTCGTTCTTATGGTGAGTATGGACTCGTTGTATGCTATTGTTACACCATTGTTAAAACATCGGCATGTTTGCATTTACGTGGAAGCTAAAGGATGTAACCCTTTCAAATTCAATTGTGATACTTAACGATGACTCGGTCATAATATTTTAGCCATTTACTCCAAGAGCTCAGACGTTTTACCTTCAGCATCTTGTATGCTCCACTTACCAAATACTGTATGATCTGGACATTAATGGTCAAGATATCTGTTCAGCTAAAATATAAATGTTTACTTGGTTTGAACTCTCCTGGACCGCCCCATTACTGTAAGTTTTAGGGGTTTTCGCATACAGCCGTACATCCTCCTGACCGATTGTTTGAAACATGGAAGTGTTGTTGGTAGTACATCTACCAACACTTAAAAACATTTAAGTATTGCTTACGAAATATAAATGAAGCTATATCCAAACAACGGTTTACATGTGCCTTGCTTTTATGCCAACCCAATTGTTTTAACTCACCGTTCCCAGTGATGTTGACTCAAATTGATGCACAATGTGACTTTTTTTCAAACTTGGCGCAAATAATGTCGCATACGTAGTGAAAACGTGATCTTGCTTAGTATTCTCGACAAAACCTGTACATTTCACGGCCTGTCATATTATGATATATCGTTGTCACACCCATCTGAATATGATATCACCATTCGGGCACAGAATTCATTATCCTTCAGGTCACGCACGTTTTTCTTTGCTAGGTTGTTGGATCATGAGACATTTTATTTTTGTTCCCTACCCCACCAGCACCTTGTTATATGTTTATTTACTTTTTTATTTTTGAAATAGGAGAAGGAGAAGAAGAAGAAGAAGAAGAAAGAAGAAAGAAAAGAAGAAGAAGAAGCAAGAAGACGAAAGAAGAAGAAAGAAGATGGAAGAAGACGAAGAAGAGGAAAAGAAGAAGAAGAGGAGAGGAGGAGGAGGAAGGGGAGACGAATGTTATGGCAATCTCCCTCAACATTAATAACGAAAAAGTTATTTTTTTTCTGTAAACCGTGTGTGTATTTTTGTGTGTATGTGTGTGTATTTTTGTGTGTGCGGTGTGTGTGTTTGTGTGTGTTTGTGTGTGTGTGTGTTTGTGTGTGTGTGTGTGTGTGTGTGGTGTGTTGTGTTGTGTGTGTGTGTGTGTGTGTGTGTGTGTGTGTGTGTGTTGTGTGTGTGTGTGTGTGTCGTGTGTGTGTATGTGTGTTGTGTGTGTGTGTGTGTGTAGTGTGTGAAGTGATTCACGCAGACATACACCGTCACTATTTTGTTTGTTAATTGTAACAAGGGTAGTCGCGGATATACATAAAACGTACAATGTACAGTATAAAATATCAATTTGTTAGTATTTTCATACAGAAATAGACAACGAAGAGGAAGAAAATGGAAACCGTCAAGTCGCCATACACGTCATATAGAAGATGTGCATATCGGAAATAAACGTCTGGATTTATCATCAAAGGAAATTGACATGTAGAGTGCAAAATTATGATTGAAATCTCAATACAACCAATATTGGTGCACACTTTCCTATAAGATATGAGTAGATACCGTCATTCTTATATCATCCATACGATAAAAGAGCTGACCTAGTCATTACTGTGAATGATAGATTCTAACTACAGCTGAAGAAATAAAGTAGGTCAATTAGATTTGCCATGAATATGGTGTTTCCTGCAACAAGATACATATATATTACAAGCATTATACCATAACATGTGTGAAACATGAGCATAGACTGTCCGACAGTTATCTTCATTGCTTTATTTAACCAAGTGAGATACAAACACTGCACTTACACTGATCTTAAAGTGATAGGCTAAAATTACGGAGCTTCAATTTAAAAAATTGTCAAACTTTGATATCTGAGCTACATAGTAGTGTTCAAATGGACAAATAAACACCCTAGAATACAAAAGTTCGGAAAGTTACACTGCCGATGGGAAGTTATGCATGAATAAACAATAAAAACTCGGGGCGAGTTTTAATAGCCTAGGAGTACACACAGTACATGTAAGTATATGGGAGGAAATGGGCAAGTGAATCTGGTCAACTTACGATTTTCACTGTTTTAAAGCACTAAATAATCATTTTGAAATACAATTTTTTCAGGGCTTCATTTTTAGACCTCATCAAAGACACTGGTAGCATGGGGAATCATGTGGCTCAGATTTTTTTAACTGTGGTAAATGTTAGCCAATACCTTTAAAACCTGTCGAGAGACGATATTGTGATAATGTAATTGCATTTTCAATGAAATGGTTACAAAGTAAGTGAATAATAAATTATTGGTTCATTACTCCTGTTGAATTATTTTATTTTACCTCTTTGTCATGTCAAATATACCAAGTTCAGTAAAATATATTCATATTTTTTCTCGTATTAGTTATAGCAGTTTTACATTAGGTGATATCTATAATGTCACTTTCAAAACTCAACCATAAACGAGTAGTTTACTGTCAACCCTGTTCATTAAAATATATCTCATGAAACGTAATATGTGGCAGCAATGAAAATTACACGTGCGATAATTAAATCCTATGTCTTCATGGAACACCGCATTTTTAGCTTTGTTTTATTTGTTTAAAGATAGGGTTCAGGATTTGCACGCCAGAAAATGGCAAAATAAATGAAATCAGCTCGAATTGTTCACGATGTGAAGATTAGTATAAATAACCAATTGTCATAGAACCTTTTGGTAGAATACGTATTTTTGGTGAAAATCTGGACGGCTAAACTTCAAAATTTTCAAAATGACGGGCAGGTTCCATTAGTTCCAAAATTGTCTGATCGGCCGCTAGCCGAAGGTCACGCAGAGTTTAGCTGTTTAACCATCAGTGCACGTAGTCACCCACTGACCGCTGCCCTCAGCTGGTCATGCGAATGTACACACGTAACACATGCTTTGCAATTTGAGCAAAATTTAAAGTCACGGAAAGAAAAATATTCTGATAGCATATCGTTATTAGTTTTTTTCTCATAAAACAACAAGTTCGTGACGTATGGATCTCAAACTTTTAACACACCATTTGTAAGTACTTAACTATCGTTTGGTAATGATAATAAAGAAGTGATGGACTTGCAAATCGTGAACCCTATCTTGAATACTACCACCAGCATCATACAGTGTTCTTGGAAACTCTTAACAGAACACGTGGAACCCCAAAAAGTGTTATACAATACACCTGCAGCAACGCAAAATGTTACATTTCAAGTATTTTTAAGCAATGGTATAAAACCCCTTATGAACTTACGAAAGACGAACACAAGACTTGAACAAAGCAATAAAATTGAAAGAAGCATGCATGAGACACAATTAGAGAGATAATTCGGTCGATTTAATCGGTTTTGAAATTATCGGTCATTTAGCGATAGTTTTGCTAATCATCCAGCAGGCTCGGTGTTTGAATGATGCTTAATTTATAGGTCTACTGGACAGTAAGTCAGGTGTTGGAAATTCGTAGCAATAGTCTGTAACCTATCAAGTCAAGAATTTTATTTTCATGTTGTAAAGAAAGCAGAGAAGAAAAAAGAAAGAACGAAAGAAAGAAAAAGAAAGGAAGACAGTGTATGACAGGTCGACTATAAAAATGTTATAAAAGAACTGTTCCTGCACATTTGAAATAAAAAAAATGATTGATTAAAATAAATAAATAATTTTCTTTTTAAAGCCCACGTCACGCCTCAACTCAATGAACGGCGAGGGGAGGTGACTAGTCTTAAAAGACAGCGCAATATTCGCGAAATAATGGCCCTTATTGCCGTGCCATACACATACTGCGCGGGTGAAAAAAATTTGTATTTTACCACACCAAACGGCTGTTTCTCGTGTTATAGGGTATCATTAGTGCCCCTTTTTATGACTTAAAAGTCAAAGAGGGCGTTGTTTGATTCCCTTGCATGACATGAGGCCTTTAAGAGTGAAACGTAGCGTCTTAAGTGAGTTTGCGTTCGATCCCATCAGGTGACTGAGGCGCAGAGATATTGCCTAATACACTTCTGGGTGATTTTTCTGGTGGGCATTTATGGATTTAGTTGATTTTATTATGGCAACCTCAATGTATATGCTTCCGGCGTGAATATAAGGCAACAGAAAGGAAAAAAATAAAACACAAGTCTGCATAATACTGAGCTTTCACTTCAAATCGGGGAGGTGTGCAATGGCTCAGGTGCGATAAGACCGGTTTCCGCTCGACCCAGAGGTCCGAGGTTCGCAAATCCACACCGGGCCATGGCGTTGTGTCCTTGGTAAGGTATCTTTATCTCCAGTTACCTCGTCCCTCGGATAGGACGTAAAAGGCCGGAGGTCCCGGTGTTGGTACAGAAACACTTTACACGTAAGAAGCCACGCACTTCATGCGAAAAGATGAAGGGTGAATAACCCGGTGTTGTGGTCACACACATCCATATGCAAACTACCCGGGACTGGATGCCTGAGGGTAACAGTGATAATTCGCATTTTTCTAGTCCCTGTCATCCGAAATGATGACAAGCAATAATAGATATAATGATAATGAATACGAATCCGAAATAGTGCGGCTTAAACTTTAACTTTTTCTGAATTTATGTACGGCCGAGAAAGTTACATTGGCTACTGTCGAAACACATTTTGCGTTCCAATTACAATCGCTTTGGTCGGACCAAGGTCGGCATCTGTGATGTTTGCACGAATTATGTGAGCTAACGAGGAACCAATGAACGGATTAGACAGCATTTTCCGATCATTGCGTCTGAAAGCCTACCGAACATCCCGCGCGTGTGACAAATTTTGTGTCCGCCATAGAACCCCGTCCGAACTGTTTCTGATTAATATTCGGGTGCGGGCTCGCTATTCCGAGGCACACAAAATCTGATCTTGATGGCTCGTTAATCCCGGAAAAGAAATATGGTTCTTTGATTCGCAATTTCGTATATTGTGTATTTAATCCTTCGGAATAAGGAACCGTCCGGAAACTGAAGCCTTGCGAATAACGACGCTGTAATTCTGGTGTTGCCATCAGTGTGGTTGCGACAAGATAGTGGGTGAGAGTGGGCTGACCTACCGCAGATGAATTTAACGCAAGGAATTGGACGTTGAAGCTCGCCAGGTAATGGAAACGTAATTTTTTTCCTGGCAGCCTAAACGCAAGTTATGGCGATAATGTTGAAGGCCATAATTCATAAAAAATTGATCTGTCATGTAAGGTATAGCAAAATGCCAGTTGATCGTCATAAAGGTAATAGGCATTGAAGCTCGAAGATAATTAACAAAGTAGTTTCTGATATTTGTACAATAATGCTAAGAATTATTTGGATGGTACTATAAAATAAGATTTCGAAAGTTGACTGTACTTTGATCAAATATAATGTATTAGCGACATCCCACTCCAGCGCAACATTATATTTAGCCCGCTGTAGCGCAGGCTTGATGTTTTTGTATTACAGAATTTATTATTTCCGTGGACCGTGTGCTTTAGATAGCTTAACAGGGGCGTAGGCTGGTTTGGGCAGCGGGGAGGTGGACATCTTGCGGAGGTGGAACTAACTTGGTGGTGGGAGGTGCACATCTTAGGGAGGTGGAACTAAAATTGAGACAATCAGGCGTTAAAGCAGAAAAGGTGTGAAAATTGTAGATAGGTAGATTAGAAAAGATTGAAGAGGAAGCAATACTGTAAACATACGCATGCATACATATAGCAGTACATATTACATACATTCGTAAAATAGCAAATATGCGCGCGTGATAGCAGAGTTGCACCACAACAATTGCGTGTATGTCTATGTGTGTTTATTGTTTTTATATCATAATCATTGATATTCAATTATTACTCAGGATCAAATCATAGTGTCTACGATTCGCCGCCTCTCGTTAGTCCCAGTCATTCAGACGAGGCCACACTCATGGGAGTACAATCGATTTCCGAAGTATCTCGAATGATGATTTCTAGATCACTAAAGCTTGAGGATTGGCGAGCACGGCATGCTGCTAATAGTTAATTTTGATTTCTATACATTTCAATGTTTAACGACATTTTGGGTGTCTCTGGGGTGTCATGTTTATCAAGATGGGTTAGGGTTTTCTCCTTACCTTATGTCTACCTCTTCGAACAGCATTTTTAAAAGTATAGCTGTTGAAGATTGACGGCAGCGATGCGGCTATACATGTATTAGTTAACTTGATTAACATGCATGTATACAACATGCTGTGTGTCTCAGGGTCATCCAAGATGGGCAGTGGTATCTCCTAACGTCGTGCATGACTCTTCCAACAGCATTCTAAAAATATAGTCATCATTGACGTTATACAAAGCGGGCAGATGTCACTTTTCTTATGCAGAAAAACAATAATCTAAAACTTTTTGTGGAGAAAAGGGGATTGCATTAATTTCATTTAACAATACATGTTTGTGGCAGCGGAAAGTAAGGGTAGCCTATAAGATGTGAGACACTCTTCGTTATAATTAGCATTACATTTGGCCTATGTGGAGATTGAGCGTGATTGAGGACGAAGATTTCGTATTTAACAAGCCAGAGTACTACTGTTTGTCTTTATTTTTTTTTTTCAGTTTGTTCATATGAATTATGTTTTTAGCGTCATTTTAATCTTTATGCAGTTGAAGTAATTGAGTGCTCAGTACTATAACAAGTATTGTGTTTCCATTTCCAAAAAGGAAAGTCAATTTAAAAACTTAAGTAAAATCACTGGTTTCTGTGACTTGGCTGCAATACAGCTCAGCATTCGTGTTTTCCTTAAATATTAACTTCATTGTCTACATTCGCCGTTTTCACATACTTTTTCCTATCTGATTTCATTGTTTCGTTAAAAATACCGCATAAAATTATTTTTAAAACTACTGAAGAAACGTCGAAATCCGGTTTATTTTATGCTCCTTCATTTGACAAGAACTTTCTTCCTATGTTTTGCATCTCTGCACAGTCTTCTTAAAGGCGCATAAATAAACACGCCATTTAGAAATAACTTTTCAATTTTCAGGCCAATCGCCTCGGTCTTGCCTCCAGTGTTGACGCACATGTACATGTAACTGTAACAATCTAGTATTATTGACAAGTTCGGCGTGATACAGCTCGCGTAAGTATGAAGTTCCCTCATGTCGACGCCATCCATTATATTCCCTGTCATGCGTTTCCATCAAATGCAAATATTTTACGCCGGAATCGTTTTTATGGTGAAGTATGGACTGCGTTTGTTGCTATTGTTACACATGTGTTAAAATCGGCATGTTTCATTTACGTGGAAGCTAAAGGATGTAAGCCCTTTCAAATTCTTGTGTAGTTATACAGATGATCGGTCATTTATTTTAGCATTTACTCCAAAAGCTAGACGTGTTTTACTTCAGCATCTTGTTATCCCACTTACGCCAATATTGGTATGATTGGATCATTAATGGTACAGATATCTGTTCAGCTCAAATATAATGTTTATTTGGTTTGAACGCTCATGCACGCGCTATTTACTGTAAGTTTTAGGGTTTTTCGCATACAGCCGTACATCCTCCTGACGATTGTTTGAAACATGGAAGTGCTGTAGTAGTACATCTACCAACACTTAAAGACAATTATTGCTTACGAAATATAAATGAAGCTATATCCAAACAACGGTTTTATGTGCCTTGCTTTTATGCCAAACCAATTGTTTTAACTCACCTTCCAGTGATGTTGACTAAATTGACTGTTACAATGTGACTTTTTTAAGACTTGGCGCAAATAATGTGGCATACGTACTGAAACGTGATCTTGCTTAGTATTCTCGACAAAACCTGTACATTTCACGGCCTGTCATTATGATATATCGTTGTCACACCCACTAAATATTGATATCACCATTCGGGCACAGAATTCATTATCCTTTCAGGTCACGCACGTTTTCTTTGCTAGGTTTTGGATCATGAGACATTTTATTTTTGTTCCTACCCCACCAAACACCTTGTTATTCTTTATTTACTTTTTATTTTTGAAATAGGAGAAGGAGAAGAGAGAAGAAGAAGAAGAAGAAGAAAGAAGAAGAAGAAGAAGAAGAAGAAGAAGAAGAGAAGAAGAAGAAAGAAGAGGAAGAAGAGAAGAAGAGGAAAGAAGAAGAAGAGAGAGGAGGAGGAGGAGGGGAGACGAATGTTATGGCATCTCCCTCAAATTAATAACGAAAAAGTTACTGTAAACCGTGTGTGTATTTTTGTGTGTATGTGTGTGTATTTTTGTGTGTGCGTGTGTGTGTTTGTGTGTGTTTGTGTGTGTGTGTGTTTGTGTGTGTGTGTGTGTGTGTGTGGTGTGTTGTGTGTGTGTGTGTGTGTGTGTGTGTGTGTGTGTGTGTGTGTTGTGTGTGTGTGTGTGTGTGTGTGTGTGTGTGTGTTGTGTGTGTGTGTGTGTGTGTGTGTGTAAGTGATTCACGCAGACATACACCGTCCTATTTTGTTGTTAATTGTAACAAGGGTACGCGAGATAACATAAAA
>JZLH01S0176541.1:106087-122614 GCA_001188425.1 Eucidaris tribuloides | reverse complement strand
ATGGACTTGCAAATCCCTGGCACAATCTGAGCTACATGATTCTCCATGCTACCAGTGTCTCTGATACAGTCTAAAAATGAAGCCCTGAAAAAAAATCAGTTTAAAACGATCATTAAATGCTTTAAAAAGTAAAAATTATTGAGAGACCATTCCAGCTTTCCCCCATAGACTGCTGTGTTGCAGAATTTCCTATCGGCTGAGAATAATTAATGCGCCAATTCGTATCTACACATATTGTACTGGTGACAGCATAACTGTCCAAACTTTTGGGTTCTAGGGTGTTTATTTGTCCATTCAAACACTGTCAGATATGTCAGATAGCAAAGTTTGACAATTTTCTAAACGGGTCTTCCACAGTGTTATATAGCGTCTTTAAGTGGTATTCGATCTAAACTGGGAATGCTTGGGTAAAGAGTGACCTCTATTGTCAAGCAACAATTTTTGTCATATATAAATTTGACAATTGTCATTTGATATCTATTCAATCATTTCTATATTGATATTGTCAGAGTTGCTTCCTTTTCTTTTTTTTTCTGTAATTACTCTTACCTGTGTGATGTGTGTGTGCGTACGTGCGTGTGTGTGTGTGTTTGCGCGTGTGTGTCTGTTTGTAGTTGTTGTTTTGGGAAACGTAAAGAAAACAAAGTCGCTGTAAAATATCTTATTGAAACGTATTTTAAAACTTTAAATTGTTGTTTGGTAGAAAACAATATCAAAATAGATGATAGGGAAATATTTAAGCAGTAATAATCAATTCAACTCTATTTCCTTAAGGGAAATTGCTTATATAAAGGCAGTTGGTTTGTAGATTGAAGATGAGATGGTAAAGTTCTTTTCTTAAACCTTACATTAAATACTCATCAAAGTACCTCCTGGTAGTATTTATGATTGAAGCGTGTTTATAAACACAATCCACTTAGAGGTAAGTTGTTCAACTTGGGATTCGTAGACGTATTCCAACAAGTTTAATTATAAAACTCTTCGGGGCAAGATAGTGTGCGCCATGAAAATACACTCGAGGTCGATGACCAACCCAAGATATGACGCGCTGGTAAGTAGCGCTTTATTATATCCCTGAAGCCACAATACACATGGCTCTTATTTGAGATGAGGTTCAATGCGGATTGCAATTACGATATGCGGAATAAACTGGTGCTTAAATATCTTACAGTAATCTCTCGAAGAAATTCCTTCTAGATCATAACAAATTTATGAGCTAAACCAAGTACGTGAGAGCGTCATTGCAGAAGGTTAGCGACGCAATCTTGCGAACTTCACCGATTTGTTGTGAACGATATCATGTAAGACCTTATTGCGTTTGTTAAAACATAGAATAAAACAAAATCAGTTTACTTGTCGTTAGTGGAATATTGCAGAACGCTGTTGGAAAATTGTAAAGATTTATGTCTGGGGCATAGTTCACATCAAGATGGTTTCCATATCCACTTTGCTTGTAATACAGTAGCGACCTTTTGCCCTCAGACTCCCAAACGGTCTATAATAACCATTTTACAATTTTGGTCTTGAAAGATGGTAGAATGTCTTGCTTTCTAATTTAAGTTCATGCTGCATCTAGAAAATCTTAACCCTGATCCTATAAAGTTACAGTATTCGTACACAGTTTGTTTGCGATGAAAATATTAAAGAACGCGCGTTTATTTTTTCCTTCTTTTATGCCTGTGTGAATCACTTACACGCACACACACAAACACACACACACGCGCGCACATGCACACACACACACACATACACGCACATGCACACACACATACACGCACATACACACACACACGCGCGCGCGCGCATGTACGCACATTCACTGTTCACAATTACTTTTTCCTCATAACAGTTCAGTGAGGTGGTCGTAACATTCTCCCCCTCCTCCTCCTCTTCTTCTTCATCTTCTTATTCTTCTTCTTCTTTTCTTCTTCTTCTTCTTCTCCTCCTCCTCCTCCTTCTTCTTCTTCTTCTTCTTCTTCTTCTTCTTCTTCTTCTTCTTCTTCTTCTACTACTACTTCTTCTTCTTCTTTTTCTTCTTCTTTTTCGACTTCTTATTCTCCTTATTCGTCTTTTTCCTCTTCCAATTATTGAAATCAAACATGAAGTTTATTCAAAGAAGGGAACCAATCTTTCTTGACACAAAATAAATTTTCTGTTGTACATTCTCCACTATCCAGAATGTACACCTTTCACGACTGTTCTCAAGGTTTAAGGAGCTGTTTGAAGCAACTTTTGCATAAGACATCCATTGCATAGGAACATAATTTATTTCATGAAACACCTGGTCCATGTAAACAGTTTGATATATCGTACTTCCTTGCCTTTAGGGTAGGCTAACGCCAAATCATCTTATCATATTTTCTCTGATTTGGACGGTTAAAAAACAGGTGAATATTATCATTGGGCAAGCATTAGATACAATCTGCTGGGTATTACGAAATTTTCGAATGACGCTAGATCTGAAGTGAAGTGGGGCAAATTCAAAGATGCACCGAGACACTTGTTACCGAACAACCACTTACACCAAAATCGAGTTTACCATCGAGCCTATTTACTTTCAAGTGGCTTATAATGTATGCGATTTTACGACGGAGGAACAGCAAAGGTCCATGCATAGTTTCATCTGTTTGTCTCTGGCAACTGCGCTTGTCCCTTGTGAAATGTAGAGGCTACTTTATGTGAAGATGAGGTACATGGGACACATAGATTTTTGATCATATTATAACAAGATATGAAATGATATTGCTTTAAATGAGCAATAACAATTCAGATTTACGATTTATGAAGTCCGTTTTAAACGAGAATGCCCCTTTACGAGATGTAGGCAGCAGAATGTCGCCACGTGAAGTGGACAATCAATGATAATTCGCAAAGGATAGGAAAGACAGGGGTCACTGCTGCATGCTTACTATCCCTCTGTGTTGAGAACGGTTAAGACTCCGGCCACGCTTCGGCGATAGAGTCTCAAATATAATCAATATATTATATCATTTCGAAAACAGAAATGAATGTTGACGAAACAGGTTTATTAGTTATAATAGGATTGCGATTAAAAATATGTTACGCATTAATGGGTGTTGATATGTGTTCTTCTATCAGAATATCCGAGTCAAAAATCTGTTGTAGGGAATATGGTTTCTAGGTCAAAAGCTCCTAGAAATCAATACGTTGATATATCACTGGAATTGGAATGTCCCAAAAGTTTACCGGGTGATTATTGCCAAGCCTGTGATGTGCCGAAAATATCTCAAGTGTTGCGATACTGGTGAATGTAGTAGAGTGTAAACATGTTAAGATTGATCGGTCTATTTTGACGCCGAATAAAGGGAAAGAAAGATCCCCCATATCATGTCCAAGTGCAGATCAGGGGATGACAGGACAAGTGGTCGTTAGTCTGATTGATTTGATTTAATTTGATTTGATTTAGGTTCAAATGTATAAAGATAGCACGGTAAGTTCAGCATACCTCATGTTCATCCGACCTGTTATTGATGACAAAATTGTCCGGCAGAAGGGCCCTAGCATATGTTCCCTGCAGAAAGGCTTTAACAGTAAATTTTCTCCTATTTGAAAAAAATATTGCCTTATTTGATATTTGCACTTAAAGTGACAGGCTATAACATTGTGGAGCTTCAATTTAAAAAATTGTCAAACTTTGATATCTGAGCTACATAGTAGCGTTCAAATGGACAAATAGACACCCTAGAATACAAAAGTTTGGAAAGTTACACTGCCAATGGCAAGTTATACATGAATAAACAATAAAACTCGGGGCGAGTTTTATTAACCTAGTTGTACACACAGTAAGTCTATGGGAGGAAATGGGCAAGTGATTCTGGTCAACTTACGATTTTCACTGCTTTAAAGCACTAAATAATCATTTTGAAATACAATTTTTTCAGGGCTTCATTTTTAGACCTCATTAAAGACACTGGTAGCATGGGGAATCATGCGGCTCAGATTTTTTTAACTGTGGTAAATGTTAGCCAATACCTTCAACAGACTGACAAAAGGATCTAAGAATATCACGCTACGTTTATGAAGAAAGGAGCCAATGGTTTTCAAGTTAGAGGCAATTAAAAGTTAGGGCCCTTCTGCTGGGAACATTTGCTACGGCCCTTCTGCCGGATAAGCGACGAAATGTATTTGCAAGAATTGTGTTTATTTCGAGCGGGATTACTAGTATATGGATCTGCTGGAACTCTCGTAGGATTGAGAAATTATCATACATATGTAATCGAAAACTATTTAATCAATTAACTATTAATTATGCATTGATTTCTAATGAAAATTATCATAATATCGATAAAGATGCTTAGGAAGAACCTTTTTTGAAATATGCAAAAATAGCGTGCGGTTCTTCTTCTTTTTTATGTACAGTATGCTTATAAGTAACAATATATCTTTTCATATTTCGGATATAAGTTATACACAATGAAATTTTCAATCACATTAAGCTTGTTAATACATTTACTAACTCGTCTGCTCGGCAATGCACCCCAATTACCTCAAGATATAGGTCAATGAGCATGCAGTAATTGTACAGTCAGGATAGAGCCCGTTATAATTACATTGGCCATCAGTGTTCCTCATAGCCATAGCCATATCATAACCATACTTCCATAATTGGATATTATTATAAGTATACTATCAGCCAAAAGTTTTGAGCAGTGTATTTATTTGTGGCATTTCTTCGATGGAGATTAGTATTAATCTTAACCCGTTGGAGACGATTTGATTTCAATGTAACACGCATCTTCAATTGACTTCTGCCCGATATATCTCGTATTTAGTCCCCAACGGGTTTAACGATACCATCAAGAACGTATGGGATGTTGCGCATAATATGCATTTTTATTTCGTTGTCCTGTTAATGTGTGGGCCTTGTAGCGTAAAATGGCGGGAAATGGTATTCGATTGACTACATCATTATGTGTAATAATTTTGGGGGAAATCTTGCACAAACTGTTGCGTAGTGCTTGGAGGTATATGAAATAAGTAATTGAATATATCTGTTGAGAAGGTTAACATTCAGTTATTTGCAATGTAAAGAATTCAGAACAAATGAGAAAAACGTAGCAAAATCTCCCCAATATGGACATAAACAACAGTACTTTAACTAGGTTATTTCATTGTATGGGGTCCGTCACAGAAATTTGAAAGTGGGATTTGTACCTATTGCTTTTGTGAATCTCGCAACCGGGCACCTACCTTTTTGAACCACATATCCGATCCGAAGCCATAAATACCCTAGCCGTAGTCTACCCCCTATGGTCACAACACCTGTCGGCAATCAGATTTGTCTGTAGCCGAAATGGATGAACTAATTTACAGGTTATTTTTGTAGGCAGTCCATTGTAGCGGAAAGCCAGTCAGAATTGTTTTTCCCCGTTAATTTAATTTCAAAGCATATGAACTACAAGTCCTTCACTGAAATATTAAAGCATTTTTTTTAGTGAGCGTCAGTCAGTTACTGACCTAGAACTAATTATTGATAATTCGACCGAGGAAGTTTACCTCGAGTGCCCTTTGCCCCACCAAAATGGAAGTAAATAGATCCAATATGTTCTGATCCTTTGAAAAAAAAGAGTACGCCACACAAATTTTTGGAATAAAAAAGAAACTTGATAAAAAAAATTTCTTGATACTTGATACAAATTTTTTCTTACTATGAAATCACCAGTGTTTGAATCACGCAGCGTAAAGCAATTTCGCATAAATCGCTGCGCAACTCCTATTTCAGGTAAGAATAACTCTAGCTCACATGTTGTGGTCAAAGATTGCCCGATCTGTGCGTGTTTACTGTTTACTGTCCTAGCAAGCCTAATTGCCATGGTATTTCAAAGTAAAAGGCAAAATCGGTGTAAGAAACCAGAGTTGTCTGACATTTACATTCGCTGCGGGTTCAACACAAATGTGGCTCCGTTACATTTCGTGATAGTCCATTCGACACATAAGACTGAAGTTGTGATGCCGTGATTCCAAACTATATTAATTGGCACCACGCGGACTGGAAGTAGCGATTTAACGGAAATGATATTCGCTGAGGCGGCAAAGGAATGGTGCTTTCCCTCCAGATTGATCACTTAGCAACCGACGGTCCAGCGGATTCAGCAATTTGATACTCTTATTTGTATGTTTGCAAAGACGACTTCAAAGCTAAAATATTCGCGCGCCATAAGGACACGGTGGCAAACTGGCAAAGGGGTGTCATTTGATTTATTTCACACATACATGTAAACAACGTGATTCCGAAATGTATTAAATCCATTTTCTATCAAGAATCAGTTACCAATATCCATACTTTGGCCAACTGTGTTTCAAGGTAAAAATGTGATTGTGATCCGAATTACATGAACAAAAATACTGAATACCTTGTGCATTGGCGCACTTCTTTAAAAACCCCTGTCAATACAAAAATGCATTTTACTTCCCAGCTGACAAGGTAGATTTAGTATTATTTAGAATTAGGCTCATGACGACAGAAATCATGTTCGCAGAATTTTTATAAAAATTCTTATTAAACGGAACATTTGAATTTACTTTTAGCGGTAAGTTATTTTCCTTTTTATCGTGGAACAAATGCTGTTCATTGTCTAGAACAGTTGAATCTCCGTATATTATACAGGGTACACGAACTAAAAAATGGTCCTGCACATTTATCGGAATATGTTTATGTTAAGTCCCATTTTATAAAAGGTATACTTTATAACACTAGTTGATAAATTGATACGAATTCCACTGTACACATACTTTTATATTTCCTTGTTGTATCTTTCCAGAATACATTAATTAAAACGCATTGGAACTAAACACCTTATTTAGCAAAAGAGTGGAAATCTCCGATTGGCATTTCCATCTTTTCGTAAGAACGTAAAAACATTAATATCGCCATATCAACAGCACTACCCCAATGGTTACAAGAGGCACGTTTGATTTACATACATATTTCCGCCCTGTTGCCTGTCTGTGTATACTACGTGCCTAAATTGTATATACAAAAGTATTAAACTATGTCGCTCGTCAGCCACACTATAAAGTAAACATCCTTGATTTTTTGCTGATGTTTATATTATGTGGATTTTAACCCGTTGGCTACATAAACCACGTGGGCCCTGCGTTAATTCTATGAGAATTTTAGGATCTCGGACGCAATGGGCTAAATTGCTTTACATTGGTACCACCCCACGATTGTTCTTTTTATTCCGAAGCATAGCTTTATAAGTATACAGCTATGTTTATGTCTGATTTAATGTCAAAGAGGATGCTTTTTGGCCTATTTCTATAATCTGTCTGAAAAATTGTTGGTCCGGAATATACATTTTCAACCTTGTCAAACTGTTGAACTTTTTTCTATCTAATATCATCGACTCCCTTCAGCGAACAAAAATAAATACCTAGCGTCTTTATCGTATCCGTTTGGCCGAGGCTAGAAAAGACCCACTTCAGCCATCCACTTTGAAAGATTTGTTTTGAGTTCTACTTACCAAAATTCTCTTCAAAACAACATATGTATGAAAAAAAAACATATTCACACAATTTGATGATTGTACGAAGCTTTCAAAATATTTAACTATGGACTTCCAAGATTTTTGCATTCCTTAAAGCCACAGGCTAACAATGACCACAATTTTAAAAATATGAGCTACATAATCCTCCAAGCTCTGTCTTTGATAAGGTCTAAAAATGAAGCCCTGAACAAATTGTATTTCCAATTAATTATTCAGTGCTTTTATATAAAGTGAAAATCTACTAGCACTCAAGTTGACCGGATTCACCTGCCCTACCTGGGTAGATCTAGGCTATTTTATCCTCCACCGGAGTGGAAATTGTTTATTCATGCATATCTTGCCGGCGGCAGCATAACTTTTCCAAACTTACGTATTCTAGGGTATTTATTCGTCCATTTAAACACTACTATGTAGCTCAGACATCAAAGTTCGACTTTTTTTTAATTTAAATGTTAGCCTATTACCTTAAAAATCAAATAACCTTGTCAACTATTCCAGATTTTCCCAGTAGACTTCTGCATTATCAAAGTTTTGTTCAAAGGACATTACTTCATGAGCTAATATTAATCTCTAGATATATTGCTAACTTTCCTACGTTTTGTGTTATGTATTTTATTTCCTCATTCAAACAGCATCACGAAGTTCAGATATCAACTTTGTTTTCATGGGGCTTCCGCAATGCTAAATAATGTCCTAAATTAAGTAAATTTTGTAAGTAAGGGTTATGTTACATGCATTTTATGAAAAGTATACTTGATTAAAAACTACGATAATGTTGTTGTTGTCATGATGTTTTTATTTAATTCAAGATAAAGATCATCTTGACATACCCGGTCCATGGTTCTACTCTGAACGCATGACAGGTCCATCATAAATGTAAAATACAATAATATTATTATAATCATAATTTTTATGATAAAATTTTATTTTAAAAACTCATATTTTTATTTTTAGAAAAAGACTGTAATATGTTATTATTATGTTCAATGCAGGAAATAACTTCAGGGAATAACAGAATTGATCCTTGTTTTGAAATGATATAGGTTTGCAGGCAACTCAACATGAGAACGAGGGGATACCCTTTCGACACACTTGGCCTATCGCTGTCAACTCTGGCTAATTATCAGGCGTGATGTGTGTAATATGACCACTTCTCGTCTGGGAATCTGAAATGGCGTCGCAGATAAGTTCAGATTAAATGGAGGGGGTCTAAACATCCATTACTTACATTCACTTAAAGGTCTTTAGCATTCGAAAATTATTAAAGATTTAATGGATAATTTCTTGTAGACCGAAACAGGAAGCTAAACTGAATGGACTGAAACATTATTCTACTCACGTAATGCAAATAGCATGAATCGCATGCCCGGCTTATAACTTTCATGAGCTTGAGATCACTTTATTGTATAGCTCATATAATGCGCGTAATGATGTAACTGAATCCATGAATGTAGCATTATTAGGGGACTACACGTATTCATTTTATCCTAATAATGTTAATAATGTTCCCCGCTCGTTTGTAGTACTTCTCTCAACCAGAGGAAATTACGGCAAAGTTTGGAGAGGCATGCTCGCCTCCAGGCTTTTCAAAGAGTTACTTCCGACGAAAAACACGATGTCATAATGATAATACGCTGGCGAATTTAAGGACCGGCATCTGCTTTGCATCGAGTCCACGGGGCTTTCGTTCTAGAATGAGGGAGCAGTCGAGTGTGAGCACCGAAGACAGACATGGAAATATGCATGAAATAACAACGCCCCAATCTATCTCTCGAAATATGCCACTTCACCTAGTACAAACAAGATTATTCCGGTTGCTTGGGTAATTATTTGTGACATAACTGCGTTATAAGAATCGTACCAGAATAAAAATGTGGCAAAAGAACCCCCCCCCTTCTTTCATATTTCCTCCAGCAAACGAGTACAAGTATGTACTATGTAAATATTAAACATGCATACTGCATACTTATTTGCATAATGTTTTCCAATAAACGCGTGCTTCTGTTTACATAATTACATATCCAGTTCATGAATACGTACAGATGCATATCATGTACTCATTATTATTAACAGACAATATACAAAGAGTAGCTTATTCTCTGTGTTTCTTTACATTTTTGTAAAGTACACTTCATAAGACCTGTATACTGAAAGACTCGCAAACACGTACACACATCTTTTAACCCGTTGCCTTCGTTAGCCGGATGCCCCTTGCGTTATACAGAATCGTGGAAGCAACTGGTTAAAGTTAACATCTACCGGAGATTATCGGTTCATTTTCATGGATTTGCCCACCGCTTCATGTTTTCACTCGTTTCAGATAGTTTGCTTGTGCATTCCTGTAGTTTCGATTTTTAATTATTCGTTTGTTAGTTCTGAATGTGGAATGAGAGTGTACTCTTGGCCCAGATGAAAAGAAAAACTGTTGTTATTGCAATGTGTAATGTATTGTATCAAAGTTGCACGGTGTATAAAGAAATGCCTTTCCTAAAAGTGATTAACGTGAGCATCACAATATTATTGTGTGAAAGAGGTTTTACTATTTTGGTTTGACTTGTTGTCGTACACAAATAAATCGGTGACGTCAAATTATATGATTATTATCTGACAATGTACTCCAAAGAATGACGACAGAAATTCTGAAATAACGCTAGATTAGAAACGGCAAGCTGGTAAAAACAAAGAGTGGAAGACTAACAGTCACTTGGTGGGCGAAAAAAGACAAAGATTTAAATGATATATCATAGAAACAACTAACTCAGAAATCAAAATTGTGAATCTTATGCGTCAAATCTCTTTCCACGACATAAAGATCTAGTTTGTACTTATTTGGTTTTGTTTTCATTGGTTTGGTTTGGTTTGGGCTTTCTTTTTTGGAAAGGGGGGGGGTAAACTTACTGTACCCTGTTTTGATTTGATTGGGACTACTTTAGTTTGATTTAATTTGGCTTGGCTTGGTTTGGATTTGTTTACTCTGGTTTGACAGATTGGAATTGGTTTGGTTAATTTGTGTGGGTTTAGTTTCATATGGTGTAGTTTGAATTAGTTTGGTTTGTTCTGGTTTGATTTGATTTAGGTTTGCTTGGTTAGGATTGTAGGTTTGGGTTCGATATGCTTTGATTTGTTTTGCTTTGCCTCCCTCTGTCTGCTCGTCTCAGCTTTGTACTGGTCTGGTCTGCTTTGCTTAGCTTTGCTTTGTTTGCTTTGCTTTGCTTTGCTTTGCTTTGCTTTGCTTTGCTTTGCTTTGCTATTGCTTTGCTTTGCTTTGCTTTGCTTTGCTTTGCTTTGCTTTGCTTTGCTAAGCTTTGCTTTGCTTAATTTACTTTGCTTTGCTTGGCTTTGCTTGGCTTTGCTTTGCTTTATTTTCTTTCTTTGCTTTGCCTTTGCTTTGCTTTGCTTTGCTTTGCTTTGCATTTGCTTGGCTTTGCTTTGCTTTATTTTTCTTTTCTTTGCTTTGCCTTTGCTTTGCTTTGCTTTGCTTTGCTTTGCTTTGCTTTGCTTTGCTTTGCTTTGCTTTGCTTTGCTTTGCTTTGCTTTGCTTTGCTTTGCTTTGCTTTGTTTGCTTAGCTTAGCTTAGCTTAGCTTTGCTTTGTTTGCTTTGCTTTGCTTTGCTTTGTTTGCTTAGCTTAGCTTAGCTTAGCTTTGCTTTGTTTGCTTTGCTTTGCTTTGCTTTGTTTGCTTAGCTTGGCTTTGCTTAGCTCTGCTTTGCTTTGCTTAATTTGCTTTGCTTCGATTGGCTTGGCTTGGCTTGGCTTTATTTTTCTCTTCTTTGCTTTGCCTTTGCTTTGCTTTGCTTTAGTTTGCTTTGCTTTGCTTTGCTTTGCTTTGCTTTGCTTTGCTTTGCTTTGCTTTGCTTTGCTTTGCTTTGCTTTGCTTTGCTTTGCTCTGATTAAGATCGATTGGTTCTGGTTTTATTTCGTTTAGTTTGTATTGTGTTAGATTGGGTTGGGTTGGGGTTGGGTGGGGTGGGTTGGGTGGGGTCGTTTGATTTTGATTTGGGTAGGTTTACTCTTGATATGATAGGTTTACTTTTGATGTGATTTTCCTCAGTAGTAATCCTTTATTTCGTTCAATAATGGACAAAAAATGGGTAGGCTTTTTAGTAGAGATGTTCATCTTTATTAAATGCGATTAAGATAGAAACGAAGCAGCCCTCAAGAGTAGAAGCGAGCATTTTTCCCCCATTTTTTTTATCTGGATAAGATGTGTTGATTATAAGAAGCAAGAATTCATTTTGGGCGACTTTGGGTTCAGATTAACGACATACTCGTAATTTCAAGAGTAATCTATTTTCTCCCGCTGTAACGAACACCTGTATGTACAAGAAGAAACAATTACAATACCGCAAATATTGTAACCTCATAATACGATACATCTGATAAATCCGGAAATCATTCTGGAGCGCATGCAGCTCTAAATATTTGGTTGACGTATTCGTTTCTAAATACAATATGACATTACGCCATGACATGTGATACGATCCATTCCTACATGTTAATGTGACTAAACAATTCTTGGAAATGAATAGATTAGCTCATGAACCACTAGTGGGTCATGTTATATATCGATAAACCCTGATGATATCACAAACAATTTAAGTCACACTTCAATACGAAAGTAGATCTACGGCAACCGACTACTAGAAATATCGCTATTGATAAATGACCCCCCCCCCGCCACACACACACACACACACCAGACACACACACCAGACACACACACACACACACACACACACGCACACACACACACACACGTACAGACACACACACATACACACACATACACACATACCGTACATACATACTACATACAAGGAGTTCTCTATAACAACTCCCTAGCTACATACATACAGATAAAGAAAGGGATAAAGAATTAATGATTTCTGAAGTTATGTTGTAGCTGAATGACAAAACATTCAAACAAAATTGTATCAAACACTGTCTATGGACAGGAGGCTTCAAAACCAAAGAATAATATTGTGAATATAGTGGTCTAACAAATCAATTTTTTTTTTAGTGTATACAAAATGTGGTATTTAAGAAATTGCATGTATGCATTACATGATTTTGTGACCATGACCAACTTACGTGCAAGTCGAGTAAGTCAAATTTGTTTAGTATTTTTGGACACAGTCTACGCAAGAACGTTGTAAAAAATGCTTGTAAATTCAATACTCTTTTGCTCGTCATCTTCGAGTTTATCCTAATTTTGTTAAAATGTGTCTGAAAACACTTTCTTCGGTGCATAGTAATTTCAACACCAGAGTCATTATCTTGAATATATTGATACCACGCAACAAGATAGAAAATTCAATCAGCACCAGAGGTCTTACACGCGTAGTTGACAAAAAAATAACATCAGACAAAAGACGAAGTTGACATTTTGACGCATCTTCAAAGCTGACGGGATGCCTATCCTAGCGTTTCCCGTTACACCTCTTATCATTCGTTGAATTACGTCGGCGGAAAGGGGGGCTTGCATGATTCGATTATTCCGCAAGCCTGGCCACGAGCAGTGATCTCGAATGACACCAATTTTGGACAGGGGATGTACATCACTTCTGTGTTCTGGAATTTGAAGTAAGTTTTCTTGCCGGACCGCGCAATCAATTACGTGTGCAAACCGAATTAATCGCACGTGCACACATGTAAAATACTTATACTGTTGAATTATTTAAACGTATTTTTAAAGTGTATTCTAACCGACATCCTTATTTACCACCCCTTTTGCCATCACAGGAAATAAATGCGTTTGAATCTCCACTTCAGCGCTAAGCATCTTCTGGCCGTTGTTAGGATAAGTTAATAAAGTGTTTATACTGTACAGTATGTTTCACCCGGATAGGGCCGTGAGATTGGGATTTCTCGTCACGGAAATATTCTCGCAGTCTGGGTTTTACTATGTCAATATATGTACACTACAGAGTCACTTAGGGCATCAGGTGTTGGCCTTAAAGGTAAAATGTTACATGAGTCTACTTATTTCTTTTAAACCTAGGATGGTGCACCAAAATGCGTCTATTCTTAGATTGTAGCTGCAAGAAGATTAAATAGGCCTTGCTGCCGCATAAGTGCAGCATAAGACTGGGACATCCCTAAATATCTTGTAGACAAAACCGCAGCTGTGCACCAAACTACAAAAGTACATAGGTATGCGTTTAGTGACTACGTTCACACAAAATGGTCGATGTGTGCGATTATCAAATTATAAATAACTGTAAATTTTACTTGCTTTTAAACTTGGATTCACCATACGTCAGCAAGTCGAAAGTTAAGGGCGTGTGCTGATTTTCAGTGAAAATGACATTTGAAATCGTGACACAGACATTATTAACATTTCCCCCATTTCTCCTTAACCATTCATGGTGTATTAAAATGAAGATAAGATGACAGGTAATATTACTTCTATATATGATTTCGACTTTTTGCTACCGTCTAACAGCATTCCGTCAAGAAGCATTTATATTACTATGAAATTGATTCCTGGAAAAAAATAATCCCGTAAAAACTAGGTAGACGGTAAAGAAATACAATGAAACCGATAAGACCTGAAATTATTTAGAGAAATGAGAAATAGATTAATCACAATAAAGTGATGTTAAAATATGTTGAATGAACAAAGTATATTTTTCTTATTATTGTCTAGAATTTTATCTATTCATCTATTTATCTAACCATCTCTCTGTATAAACATTTAGTCTAATAATAAGCACGACTGGCTTGAGCAATATGACGAACGCGTCTTTTCACATTTTGGCAGTGGATTAATGTGTCCCAAAGATGCCCTTACACGCACTGCATCGGAAACTGCTGAAAATTAGTTGTGATTCTGCATTCGCGTCACTGCAATCATCCACGGCCAATTCGCTCCCAAATTGATGTTATTTAGGGATATGTTTTACATCGGGGCTCAGCTTAGGCCGGCAAGGGCGAGTAGATAATCCATACCGAGGACGTATCTGACTTTCTAAGGGCAACCCTCGACCGATCGATCGCTCAGCCCATTGCGATACAGCCCGTTAGCATCGAAGCAGGTGTTTAGCCGAGATTTTCATCATTCTCGTGTCATCATCATTCATCCATCTCGGTTATTGGGTCAACATACTGCGGGTAGAATATGACGGTATGTGATATGCATATACATATTAGCTGAATATGGGGAACGGATGATGAGTATGTAATTAGGTCACTAACACAGAACTGACGCTAAATTCTCTCACATCAACCGCCTTCCCACAAAACGAAAGAAAATCCCTGTTGACACATTCAGGGGAATCCTTGCCAGCCTCTTAATAGTTATAGGTTATTGTTTGTGGAATAATTGTAGCTAACACGTTTGAAGGAAGATGATAGGATTGGAGGTGTTTTCTAATATAATTATGTTAAAACGATTCAAGAATCATACTATGTTCAGAATTTAGCTGCCGACACATTTTCGCTGTCAATTGTCTCTTCCTTGTCAGACATTGTAGGAAAATGGCAACATTGGTAGTAGACCTCAGTAGCACACAATGCTCTCAGAATCAAGTAAACTGTTTAAAGTTTCTGCTGTGAAAAAAACTACAAAGACATACTTTTCCTTTTTATTGTACCATTATTATGAGAAAATGCTGTAACGGTGAAATGTGCTGTGTCTCTTTCATTGGGATTAATTTCTATCAGGGCCAGAGATTAATTGAATACTGGTAAATTAATGCTTGTTTTTCCTCAAGTAAACAGATTCAAAACAAACCCTTCCAGGTTGAATATACACTGTAGCCAGTTTACATGTTGGAATTTGTTTCACTTATTTGGTATTGACGCATTTTTTTCTTCTCCCGATCACGGATCGTGGAAATTGTAACAGGCAAACTTGTTGTGTACCTGTACCTTCAACATCAGGTTTTAACTTAATACTGGAGTAACCATGATATGTCCTTTTCAAATTTCATTTATCTTGATCACATCCTTGACACAGCTCTGATAATTTATCTACAAGATTTTGAGAAAGCAATCTATTTTTTGTTTTATTCATTTAAATATTGCCCATGTACTTTGTTAGTAGCAATAATAACTACAGAATGATGTATATAATTACAAATGGTACACAATACAATTTTTTAAGTCCTGGTCTATTTGATTTGCACGCATATAAATCATTTTTGTAACATTGGTTTCTTTTAGTTTGATATGTAATGTTACATCGTAATATCTCTGAAACGTTCAATGCCTATTGCCAATTTTGCAATTATGAACACATATTGAAATGACTTTTATATGTGGTGGCAAAAACAAACTTTGCTCAAAAATCCGTAAATTCAGCGGGGTTCTGTTTTACAAACGTCAGTACTGATGTTTTGCTTGATTGAAGATTAAACAAATACATGCAGAGAAATAAAATTTAGATTGATGAAATATATTGTGAAGACCATGGACGCAGAAAATAGCGTCCTTTTGACATGCAAGCATCGTGATGCATATAATACCAGGTGCTTCAGTACTGTCATCTTCTGAATATTACCTCTCATCCAAAAAAGATCAAGAGAATACGTAGGAGTCACGCCATGTCATCTTACACTTCAAAAATCTGAAATGATGGTATATTGCATGCTGCTTCGTATCAGGTCGCTCAGTTAAAGCACGTACCTCGCTTTCGGTCATCGTCTAGAATAAATTTCTGACCACCAAACTGGTGACGTCAACATTACTATGGAGCAAACTGATTCCTGAAAATTATATTTTTGTAAACATGTCAAATATACGTTTGTTTACCGTGTGGAAACGTGCTTTTTAACCGTAGACTTCAGGCTACTTGTATCAACACAACTATGTTTGTCTTCCTTAGACATTCCGTTTTAGTTGAATTCGAACCAGTGTAAAGATAGATAAATAGAGAGGGGATACTACTTTCGAAAACATACAATTAACAAACAACTATACACATATATGCACTAGTGTGGCAAGGGTGACTCCAGTTAGGTTTTTCTCTCATTTTGATTTCATTTCTCGAATTTATTCATCTTTACAAAGAAAAA
>JZLH01S0176541.1:94513-106062 GCA_001188425.1 Eucidaris tribuloides | reverse complement strand
CCCGAAGTTGACATTTTGACGCATCTTCAAAGCTGACGGGATGCCTATCCTAGCGTTTCCCGTTACACCTCTTATCATTCGTTGAATTACGTCGGCGGAAAGGGGGGCTTGCATGATTCGATTATTCCGCAAGCCTGGCCACGAGCAGTGATCTCGAATGACACCAATTTTGGACAGGGGATGTACATCACTTCTGTGTTCTGGAATTTGAAGTAAGTTTTCTTGCCGGACCGCGCAATCAATTACGTGTGCAAACGAATTAATCGCACGTGCACACATGTAAAATACTTATACTGTTGAATTATTTAAACGTATTTTTAAAGTGTATTCTAACCGACATCCTTATTTACCACCCCTTTTGCCATCACAGGAAATAAATGCGTTTGAATCTCCACTTCAGCGCTAAGCATCTTCTGGCCATTGTTAGGATAAGTTAATAAAGTGTTTATACTGTACAGTATGTTTCACCCGGATAGGGCCGTGAGATTGGGATTTCTCGTCACGGAAATATTCTCGCAGTCTGGGTTTTACTATGTCAATATATGTACACTACAGAGTCACTTAGGGCATCAGGTGTTGGCCTTAAAGGTAAAATGTTACATGAGTCTACTTATTTCTTTTAAACCTAGGATGGTGCACCAAAATGCGTCTATTCTTAGATTGTAGCTGCAAGAAGATTAAATAGGCCTTGCTGCCGCATAAGTGCAGCATAAGACTGGGACATCCCTAAATATCTTGTAGACAAAACCGCAGCTGTGCACCAAACTACAAAAGTACATAGGTATGCGTTTAGTGACTACGTTCACAAAATGGTCGATGTGTGCGATTATCAAATTATAAATAACTGTAAATTTTACTTGCTTTTAAACTTGGATTCACCATACGTCAGCAAGTCGAAAGTTAAGGGCGTGTGCTGATTTTCAGTGAAAATGACACTTGAAATCGTGACACAGACATTATTAACATTTCCCCCATTTCTCCTTAACCATTCATGGTGTATTAAAATGAAGATAAGATGACAGGATATTACTTCTATATATGATTTCGACTTTTTGCTACCGTCTAACAGCATTCCGTCAAGAAGCATTTATATTACTATGAAATTGATTCTGGAAAAAAATAATCCCGTAAAAACTAGGTAGACGGTAAAGAATACAATGAAACCGATAAGACCTGAAATTATTTAGAGAAATGAGAAATAGATTAATCACAATAAAGTGATGTCAAAATATGTTGAATGAACAAAGTATATTTTTCTATTTATTGTCTAGAATTTTATCTATTCATCTATTTATCTAACCATCTCTCTGTATAAACATTTAGTCTAATAATAAGCACGACTGGCTTGAGCAATATGACGAACGCGTCTTTTCACATTTTGGCAGTGGATTAATGTGTCCCAAAGATGCCCTTACACGCACTGCATCGGAAACTGCTGAAAATTAGCTGTGATTCTGCATTCGCGTCATGCAATCATCCACGGCCAATTCGTCCCAAATTGATGTTATTTAGGGATATGTTTTACATCGGGCTCATCTTAGGCCGGCAAGGCGAGTAGATAATCCATACGAGGACGTATCTGACTTTCTAAGGGCAACCCTCGACCGATCGATCGCTCAGCCCATTGCGATACAGCCCGTTAGCATCGAAGCAGGTGTTTAGCCGAGATTTTCATCATTCTCGTGTCATCATCATTCATCCATCTCGGTTATTGGGTCAACATACTGCGGTAGAATATGACGGTATGTGATATGCATATACATATTAGCTGAATATGGGGAACGGATGATGAGTATGTAATTAGGTCACTAACACAGAACTGACGCTAAATTCTCTCACATCAACCGCCTTCCCACAAACGAAAGAAAATCCCTGTTGACACATTCAGGGGAATCCTTGCCAGCCCTTAATAGTTATAGGTTATTGTTTGTGGAATAATTGTAGCTAACACGTTTGAAGGAAGATGATAGGATTGGAGGTGTTTTCTAATATATGTTAAAACGATTCAAGAATCATACTATGTTCAGAATTTAGCTGCCGACACATTTTCACTGTCAATAGTCCTCCTTGTCAGACAATCTTGAGGAAATGACAAGATTGGAGTAGTCCTCATAGCACACAATGCTCTCAGAATCAAGTAAACTGTTTAAAGTTTCTTGCTGTAAAAAAACTATAAAGACATACTTTTCCTTTTTATTGTACAATTATTATGAGAAAATGCCTGCTGACCGGTAGGTGAAATTAGTTGCGTCTCTTTCATCGGGATTAATTTCTATCAGGGCCAGAGATTAATTGAATACTGGTAAATTAATGCTTGTTTTTCCTCAAGTAAACAAATTCAAAACAAACCCTTCCAGGTTGAATATACACTGTAGCCAGTTTACATGTTGGAATCTGTTTCAACTTATTTGGTTATTGACGCATTTTTTTCTTCTCCCGATCACGGATCGTGGAAATTGTAACAGGCAAACTTGTTGTGTACCTGTACCTTCAACATCAGGTTTTAACTTAATACTGGAGTAACCATGATATGTCCTTTTCAAATTTCATTTATCTTGATCACATCCTTGACACAGCTCTGATAATTTATCTACAAGATTTTGAGAAAGCAATCTATTTTTGTTTTATTCATTTAAATATTGCCCATGTACTTTGTTAGTAGCAATAATAACTACAGAATGATGTATATAATTACAAATGGTACACAATACAATTTTTTAAGTCCTGGTCTATTTGATTTGCACGCATATAAATCATTTTTGTAACATTGGTTTCTTTTAGTTTGATATGTAATGTTACATCGTAATATCTCTGAAACGTTCAATGCCTATTGCCAATTTTGCAATTATGAACACATATTGAAATGACTTTTATATGTGGATGGCAAAAACAAACTTTGCTCAAAAATCCGTAAATTCAGCGGGGTTCTGTTTTACAAACGTCAGTACTGATGTTTTGCTTGATTGAAGATTAAACAAATACATGCAGAGAAATAAAATTTAGATTGATGAAATATATTGTGAAGACCATGGACGCAGAAAATAGCGTCCTTTTGACATGCAAGCATCGTGATGCATATAATACCAGGTGCTTCAGTACTGTCATCTTCTGAATATTACCTCTCATCCCAAAAAGATCAAGAGAATACGTAGGAGTCACGCCATGTCATCTTACACTTCAAAAATCTGAAATGATGGTATATTGCATGCTGCTTCGTATCAGGTCGCTCAGTTAAAGCACGTACCTCGCTTTCGGTCATCGTCTAGAATAAATTTCTGACCACCAAACTGGTGACGTCAACATTACTATGGAGCAAACTGATTCCTGAAAATTTATATTTTTGTAAACATGTCAAATATACGTTTGTTTACCGTGTGGAAACGTGCTTTTTAACCGTAGACTTCAGGCTACTTGTATCACACAACTATGTTTGTCTTCCTTAGACATTCCGTTTTAGTTGAATTCGAACCAGTGTAAAGATAGATAAATAGAGAGGGGATACTACTTTCGAAAACATACAAATTAACAAACAACTATACACATATATGCACTAGTGTGGGCAAGGGTGACTCCAGTTAGGTTTTTCTCTCATTTTGATTTCATTTCTCGAATTTATTCATCTCTACAAAGAAAAGCCTAAGTTGTTCGTGGTATTTTATTACAAAGATAAAAGGATCTGATTGGTCGCGTAATTGCATAGATACATAGACATCCAATCCAAATCCTATAAACAATAAAACGGTTTTTTCTTTGGAACTGTTGTATTCAAATTTCGAATTTGTACGTTCATGCTACATATTACCCCAAAATCTTTTCCTGAACTATTGTTTATGCGTGTGTAGCACATTCATAACCCCGCTGGGATAGAACCATATAAGCCATATATTTCCCACATTTTCAGTATCTCAAAAAAATGCATATCCTGAAAGAATTAAAGCGCTACCCACAAAATCAATTTCAAATTCATCTCGCGAAAGTGTTGTCGTCGAGTGAACAACTTCCGTGGCAGAGGCAGCCGCAAAACATTACATTTCCATAATCAGTCGAACTGGGCCGAGGCCGAGACCGATACCGGCAAAGACGGCTTTGACAGAAACAATGTTTTTTTTTTTCCTTTTTAAAGTTGAAATAAGAACATTAAGTAACTGTTTCAACCATCTTATCAGACGGATAACTACAGGTGTACCGTCATTCATATCCCCCTTCTAAACATTTAAAAAAAAATCTTTTAAACAATCCATTAACTAAACAGTATATCCGCATGACCAAGACGACCTGAAAATCCATTATTGAAGGCAGTGTATATGTTTGGTAAATGGTGAAAAAGAATGTTGATGATGTTCAGTTTTTGGATGGACTTACACGATCTATCAATGCCCTAAAAATCGTACGCCATGTAGAAAACGCTTTCAGATTTGATGAATCAAATACCGGGAACTCCCGCCAGACCATTTAAAAATCAAAATATGTGAAGATTTTCGGTAGGTTTAATGTTGTTTTTCGCATGTCCGGCAATACGTTACTTATGAAAGAATGAATACTCCACAGTGTCTGTGGCTGTGTGTGTGTGTGTGTGTGTGTGTGTGTGTGTGTGTGTGTGTGTGTGTGTGTGTGTGTGTGTGTGTGTGTGTGTGTGTGTGTGTGTGTGTGTGTGTGTGTGTGTGTGTGTGTGTGTGTGTGTGTGTGTGTGTGTGTGTGTGTGTGTGTGTGTGTGTGTCTGATATATGTGTATGTGTGTGGGGGTGCGCGTGTCTGTGTGTGTGTGGGGGGTGCGCGTGTCTGTGTGTGTGTGTACGTACATGTTTGTGTGTGTGCATATGCTGTTGTGTGCTTATGCTTGTGTGCGAGGGAATATTTGTGTATGTGTTTGGATGTTCGTGTGTGTTTGTGTGTGTGTATTTCTGTGTGTGATTTGAAGCGTTAATTTGTGTCACCAAATCACACATCCCAAGCTTTATCTTCGGGGTGTTCCTTTAATGCAAATCCATTTTCATATTATATATGAAGGATAATGTGAGTAGCGGTTGGCGGTTTCCAATCCATTATAAGTCTCCTCACTGGTTTCTTTTTCTCTCTCTCTTTCGTTTAACAGTCGAATAGTAATATTGTGTCGGAGTATTCATTTCCGGTGATCTATATATCGCGATGGGATTGTACTTTATATATCACCAGCTGACTGTAAAACTGAATTATATTACTCGTGCTTACAGAACACCTCAGGGAGAGAAATGCAAATGCCATAAATTCATGACTTGTATTAAATTTGTTTTTCAATAATTTTATCAACAACTTCTTTTTTCAAAAAGTTGTGACAATGGGGTTGTTTTCAACAAAGATAGATCGTTTTCCTTTCATCGTTATAATACCACAGTATAGGAAAAAAAATAATGCTTTCGAAGACAAAACCTTGCATTCACGAACGGAGTGCATAATGAAAACATTACAATGAAATGCATTTGATGTAACTAACATCATCTCTCTAAAACGCGGGATTCTATAACACCACTTACAAAATAGCCCGCACAACCTGTTGCCGAAGGGAGTGAGAGGGTTAAATATAATTACAAACATTAATGTGAATAATCAGTTGTCTTGCATTCATCAAAATAAATGACATCAGAGAAAATGGGGTAACGAATACCGTTAATGATGGATCTTCGTCTGTGTCAATTTTTCCCAATTTACCAAGTTCGTTCGTCCAATTTGTTAGATCATTGATATAAATGTACCCGGATTTTCGGCACATTCCCCAGTGTTCCCCCGGAGTGTTCCGTCAAATACAGAGACTAAGGTATAAAATGTTTACACCGAATGTGCTTTCCAAATTCCAATATACATGTCAGACATGGTATTCAGTTTCAAAACCTTTAAACACATAAACACATCTAAGACAAACAATTTTTAAGTTTAACCCCGCAAGTATTATAATTAAATACCATATTTTGTATTAATATAATAACAATTTATTGCCATTGTATAAGTGGTATGTATTGTCAGGCGCACCCTGCCCCCCCCCCCCCCGCCATGAGATTATTTGATTTCCGTTGTGTTTTGTTGTTGTTGCTGCTGCTACTGCTCGTTTGATTTGCGATATTTCTATTATTTTATCTACTCTCAACAATGGGACCATAAAGTTTAATTAGTTAAATTATAATAAAATAATGTAACTCAAAAAAATCGTCTAGATCGTATGGAGGATATCTGAAATAAGAAGGTTTTACATATTGACCAGCAATTTGGAAAGTTGTATCCATTTGGTGAAAGCCTAATACGGATATTGAGGACTGTATTGATGATAACGGGTAATTTTTTGAATAATCAGAAAAATCACTTCCACATATTTTGTTTTCATGAATTACACGCCACGGTGAGGGTATGTTAAGAGGATTAGGCCAAAGTTTTGGCGCTCCCTTCATCTCGGATTTCATCAAATGCAATCGAATATTAGATTGGACACATACACGAGCAAAGTGATACTGTGTTTATGTAGTGTGATCCCTTTCCTTTGGGGTCTCATGTGACGAGGGAAAACACCGTCACGTGAAAGAAATAGTTCGCTCAAATATCTGATACGAATTTGTTGCCAGATTACATTTGCGATGTATTGCCTTCATCGTTTTAAAACGAGAGAACGCCGGTCTTGATTTATACCGTGCTTTGATAATTCCTCTGAAATTCGGGACAAAGATCTGAGCTTAAACATATTTAACCCTCTCGTGAACTAAATTACTGAAGAATTCAATCTCTTCCGAAAATGGAACTGTTGATAACAACAAAAAATAATCACATTCGTATTATCTGTACTAAAGAGTGTACTCTTTCCTTTTAAAAATATTGAAGTTATGTTTCCCTCATTTGATGGGAAAGTGGTTTGTCCCTAGCACACTGCTTTCAAGTACAGCAGCTTGGAAATTAGAGTGAAAAGGGTTATCAAATTAGAGAAGGTGCATAGTTTTGCGAACTGCCAGATATGATTGTGTACCATGTCGTAAATAATATGCAGCAACACCTATTATAAGAGCACTGCGTGTGCGTGAAAGCAATTGTATGCGTGTGTGTGTGTATGTGTGTGTGTGTGTGTGTGTGTGTGTGTGTGTGTGTGTGTGTGTGTGTGTGTGTGTGTGTGTGTGTGTGTGTGTGTGTGTGTGTGTGTGTGTGTGTGTGTGTATCTGATATGTGTGTATGTGTGTGGGGGTGCGCGTGTCTCTGTGTGTGTACGTACATGTTTGTGTGTGTGTATATGCTGTTGTGTGCTTATGCTTGTGTGCGAGGGAATATTGTGTATGTGTTTGGATGTTCGTGTGTGTATGAATGTATGTATGTTTGTGCGTGTGTGTACTTGTGTGTTGAGTGATTTTCCCTTAAATGAAGAACTGTGTTACTGAAGAATGAAAACAAATCTACCTTTCGGTATCTATCAGAGTGTCACAATATAGCGCCTCTGGTTATCTTCAGGAGAGCAAACGTGGGCTTAAGAGGTGAATTTTCAATATTAATATTTGTACATCTTCGTTCGTCGCTCACTCTTTATTACAAACCTAACACTTCACGCCTGTGGTCATAATTAGCCGTCTACCATTTGGTTGGCTCTGGTATCGAGGAGAAAAATAATCTTGAAAGCCCGCAAGCATACTTGATATAGCATACAAGACGGACCTAACGGAAATTCGAGGATTAGAATTAATATTTTAAAAAGATATTGCTTAAGTTGACTTTCAAAACTGGTTCATAGGACACAAAGAAAATTAAAAGTAATTCCCTTAATCCCCCATTTATGGTTGCTCACCAGGAAAGGGTCAAATAATTTAGATTGCATCTTACCCAGAAATATGAAATTCAAAATAGCATATTTGATATAAATACATATAGCCTTTGGTATTGGAGTATTCGTATACGTTATGACCTTTGTTTTCAGTTTATAGTATGGGCAGCAGGGCAACGTGTAATCGTTTCAGCTATTACTTAAATGTTCCCATTAAATCTCTTGAGATATATTTATCTGCGAGTGGAATTACCTTTAACGTTCAAAGAACCATCATCATATTTTCCTCTTCAGAGTTTACTTGGTAAAAGAGTCCCTTGGCATTTTCACATTTAACCTGGCGCACCCCTGGCATATCAGAGTTTCAAATAAAACTAGATTGAAATAAAAGTGAAGTAGCCTTGACGTTGCACTAAAATGGTCATAATTTATTGTAATTTAACTGTCAAATTATTTTAGTTCGATCGACGTTTTCATATGCATTATGTCAAAACCAGGTAAGAGAAATTTAGATATCATTTTTAATCCTTTACTTGACCCTTGATTCACCAATTTCAGCTATATGAAATATAGATGAAAGCTATATTGCAAGGAGTGCCTGTGGGCATATCATGTGTTCATAATCCGAAAATTGTGTTGGTCAGAATTGACAAACCAACAACAAAAATCGATAACTAGTAAGATTAAATAATCTGAGGACAGGTATAGGACTGCTTTAGAAAACAAAACACAAGCAAACAAACAAAACCAAAGAACAAATCAAGCAGTTAACATAGCTTCATCGATACTCCTCCTCCTACGCTTCATGTTATCCTTTTCTTGGACTGTCGAACTTTTCAATCTTGACTAATATATGAACCCTTTTCTGAACCTTAACCAACCACATAATTTCATCTTATAATTTATGATGCATTTCAAGAAATTACATTCTCACACAAAATGGTAAAGTGGATATCATTTGTTTTAAATATGCGAATTCTCGCAAATGATACACTTTATTTGGTGACATAGTACCAGTAGTTATTTGGTGCAAGTCGAAAAGTCATGCCCGTTGATATCCTTTATTAAATCTCATTTCATTGGTAGCTCGAATACATATACTTATAATTTTCTTGTAATTTGGCAAAATCATTTTTTTCTACTTGTAGGTAAAAATTTATAAAATCTCAGGCAACGATTTGAATAAGCGTTGTTTGATTTAGTTTGGTTGTTTGTGAGTTTACGAAATAGAAACAGAGAGATTTTGCCCATAAATATGAATATCTCTGAGTTGACTAAAAAGCACGTGTCTTTTATTAATAATCATTAGTCACACGTGTCTCAGTGTGGCTAGAACAGAGGTATGTTCATTCTAATTAATTTACTACTAATGATGTGTTAAATGAAATGTTATCCGCAAGAAAAGGTTAAACTCAATACATGCCCTTTAAGAACGGTTGTTATTTAATAGCACAGCAAGAAATACGTTTTCCTTGCCGTCAGGGTATCCATTCACTTGGTGACGAAACATACTGCTTCATTGCATTAACGAACTAGCTTATGTATAGCTAGAAATGAGCATGTTCTCTGCAGGAAATTCTACAGACAAAATAAATGAAGTGTCTGTTTATACCACTTTTTTTCTATTATACACCTGTCCTCAGTAATAACACTTTAGGAGAAGGCAAGACTTTGAGAGAACAGCACGGATGTCATCGATTATAGCCTTACCCCCAAATTACTTAAATTTGGGTAAGGGTTAGAGTATTGGAGGAATGCCTGTAATCGTCTTTGGTACAAACCAATTGTGGGGCTTCCTTTTTCATTATTTTCATTATGAATCGAAACAAACTTATTTCTGTGTTAATAATTTAAGTTATGTTTCAGAATTCTAGCCAAATATTAGGTACAAACTTTCCGTGAGAAGACGACGGGTAGTCGAAAGCATGGAAATACTTACAAGTCGAAGTATAAAACAGATTTTTTTTCTTCACATGGTTTTCTCCCACCACCCCTCTCCAATTCCAAGGAGGGCGAAGGCGTGCGCTTGCGTAAACAAAGAAGCGGGGGATTTAGGGTCGTCCACCGCTCGACAAGGCTCATTGAGAATCTGATCAATCCATCATTTATTTGATGTTCGAATAACTCTGTCTCTGGCATTTGTATGTCTTGAATTTCATCGTGAGGGAAGGATTTCACGACGTGTTCCCATTAGAATACATTGTGCATACAAATCAGAAACCCGAAAACGGGCTAATTCTGCTCCTCCGATAATCGCCGACGTTACGCATGACGCCTATAGCCAGTCAATAACCTTCTTTGTTTGTCAAAATGGGACCCTGTTCCGTCTTAAATCAATGACAACTGCTGCAAAACAACAATTACCGCGTAAATGTCCGATTAGTGAAATGCCAAATTAGCATGATCTGTAGTTCAAAAGGAAAGAACGGGCTTGGCGCGGGACTTGATGAACGTTACACATGAGACTTGTCAAAAATACCGTTCATGCCTCAGCTGTTTCTTCTTTTTTTTTCTTTTTTGCTCCTCTTTTTGCTTGAACAAGACAAATCATAAATAAAAACTAAGGCAAAACACTGCCCACTATGAAATTATGCCTCGATAAAACTTTTTGAGGTAACCTTTGCTCCCCTCGGAATAAGCTGCAATTTCTGCAATTGCTAATAGAGGAGGCAGCCAGAACGAGTAAGGGTAGTTACCTATCACTGGTTTTAGACGTCTTCGTCCCTTTTATCGTCGATCTTATTCGCTTCCCTTGCGGCAGCATGGTACAAATGTCTGTTTCGGGTCGTTTCGTTACTCTCTCCATAAAACCAAGTGCCTACCTGTCGGTCCTCCTCTACTACGCTTCCTGGGAATATGCACCACAAAGACTATGTTTCCATCCTATGTCCCATGATATGCCAAAATATCCTACATGTACCTTCTGTTTCTTTACATATTGCAGTAGCCAGTCAGTAGATACATTTAATGCATTCCTGATGTCTTCATTTGTTCGCCGCTCTACCTAGGGAACTCTCAAAATCATGCGATAACATTTGTTTTCAAATGCGAGGATTCTTTTGCTCATCTGCTTTCCGTAGAACCCAAGCTTCTCAGGCATGTATGTTGCATTCGGGAAAATACAGGCTCTGAGAACTCTTGAGTTTTGTATCCTCGTCTTGTTCTTGCCACAGTTTCTGCATGCCATTCAATGCCTTCAGTCCTATAGCTAGTCGGCTTTTGGTTCCCTGCTGTTATCACCATCCTGATGAATTCTCATCCCAAGCTACTCCAAATAGTCAACCTCCTCCAGTATTAAGCCATCCATCTCTTTCATCATTTCCACCCTCCTCTTTAACCACTGCCATAAGTTTCGTCTTTGATGCATTCATGCATTTATAAACCGTGTGAGTTTCTTCTCTCATGCAGGGATGTGACAATACTTCTCAAGCCAGATCTTGACTTGGAAATCATCTGCATGTCGCAGATCTGCTAGACCTCTAACATGTAGTCCATCAAAGTTTCTGCTTCCTCGGATTATGTCCTCAGTGTAGATGTTTAAGAGTGCCGTCGGACTTCTTCTTAACCCGTTGCCTACGAGATTCTGAAAATCCCATAGAGTTAACACAGGGCACATCCGGTTCCCGTAGCCAACGGGTTAAATGTCAAACCAGTCCGTAATATCACATTGCAATCTGACAGCTGACTGTTGGTCTACATACATAGATTTGATCAGCTTAATCGCATGAGGTGCGAATCCCATTTTCAGCATCGTAGATGGTTATATCTGGCATCATCATAACTTTGG
>JZLH01S0176541.1:80893-94488 GCA_001188425.1 Eucidaris tribuloides | reverse complement strand
AACTGTTTCTTTTTTTTTCTTTTTGCTCCTCTTTTTGCTTGAACAAGACAAATCATAAATAAAAACTAAGGCAAAACACTGCCCACTATGAAATTATGCCTCGATAAAACTTTTTGAGGTAACCTTTGCTCCCCTCGGAATAAGCTGCAATTTCTGCAATTGCTAATAGAGGAGGCAGCCAGAACGAGTAAGGGTAGTTACCTATCACTGGTTTTAGACGTCTTCGTCCCTTTTATCGTCGATCTTATTCGCTTCCCTTGCGGCAGCATGGTACAAATGTCTGTTTCGGGTCGTTTCGTTACTCTCTCCATAAAACCAAGTGCCTACCTCTCGGTCCTCCTCTACTACGCTTCCTGGGAATGTGCACCACAAAGACTATGTTTCCATCCTATGTCCCATGATATGAAGAGCTCACTTGCAAAAGGGGTTAGGTCCATTTTTCATCAAATTTGATTTTTATGTCTCAATGTATAGATTTTTAGTAGCTCTATGAGATGATACCAAAGAAAAGTTGAAATTCCTATTAAAAAATGAACTAAAATGGAAAAGAAAAATCACTTTTTTTTTCAAAAGGGGTTAGGTCCATCTCAGTTTAGTTGCAAAAGGGGTTAGGTCCACTCCAAGAAAATCATTTTTTTTAATTCTCCCATATTGCAATATTCTTATGCGAAACTGAATTTTCATGATACCCTACCATGAGACCATAAAATTGGGTATAAAAGAAATTTACCTGTCTTCATATTTTTTAAGATATTCTTTTCCCCAAAAAAAATATGTGTGGACCTAACCCCTTTTGCAACTAAACTCTTCTGAAGAACTCATTTGTCAAAAGGGGTTGGGTCCATTTTTCATAAATTTTATTGTTTTCTGTCTCTAAACCTCTAGATTTTTAGTCACTCTGATGATACCGAAGAAAATTTGAAATTCAAATGAAAACGTGAATGTAAGTGGCAAAGATAAATCACTTTTTTAATCAAAAGAGATTGGATTTATTTCAGTTTGCTTGCAAAAGGGGTTAGGTCCACAATGATAATTTTTAAAAAAAATATATAGAAAAAAATTGAAGACAGGTAGATTTCTTTTATACCAAATTTTATGGTCACATGATAGGGTAGTACATCATGACAATTTAGTTTCTCATAAGAATATTGCAATAAGTGAAAATAAAAAAAACATGGTTTTTCTCGGAATGCTCCAAAGTGGACCTAACCCGTTTTGCAACTAAACTCTTCATATGCCAAAATATCCTACATGTACCTTCTGTTTCTTTACATATTGCAGTAGCCAGTCAGTAGATACATTTAATGCATTCCTGATGTCTTCATTTGTTCGCCGCTCTACCTAGGGAACTCTCAAAATCATGCGATAACATTTGTTTTCAAATGCGAGGATTCTTTTGCTCATCTGCTTTCCGTAGAACCCAAGCTTCTCAGGCATGTATGTTGCATTCGGGAAAATACAGGCTCTGAGAACTCTTGAGTTTTGTATCCTCGTCTTGTTCTTGCCACAGTTTCTGCATGCCATTCAATGCCTTCAGTCCTATAGCTAGTCAGCTTTTGGTTCCCTGCTGTTATCACCATCCTGATGAATTCTCATCCCAAGCTACTCCAAATGTCAACCTCTCCAGTACTTAAGCCATCCATCTCTTTCATCATTTCCACCCTCCTCTTTAACCACTGCCATAAGTTTCGTCTTTGATGCATTCATGCATTTATAAACCGTGTGAGTTTCTTCTCTCATGCAGGGATGTGACAATACTTCTCAAGCCAGATCTTGACTTGGAAATCATCTGCATGTCGCAGAACTGCTAGACCTCTAACATGTAGTCCATCAAAGTTTCTGCTTCCTCGGATTATGTCCTCAGTGTAGATGTTTAAGAGTGCCGTCGGACTTCTTCTTAAATGTCAAACCAGTCCGTAATATCACATTGCAATCTGACAGCTGACTGTTGGTGTACATACATAGATTTGATCAGCTTAATCGCATGAGGTGCGAATCCCATTTTCAGCATCGTAGATGGTTATAAATCTGGCATTATCAAAACTTTGGAGTAGTCCTTCATTTCGTGTCATGTTTTGGATTAGCATCTGGAGGTTGATTTAAGTAGGCCTGCGATATGGACTATTGTGGTCACAACCCGGTTCTCACTCAAGGCGACGATGTGCCCTAGGATTAATGGCCAGAGAGGGTATTACACGGATGTCGGTAGATCAGCAGTACATGCTTACTTTTCGGTATTGTTGCAACTTTACATCCATTACATTGAAAAAATCACAATTTAATGTGCTCAAGGACACTATAGGCCTATAACATTGTCGAAGACCCGTGTAAAAAATTGTCGAACTTTGCCATCTGATATATCTGAAAGTGTTTGAATGGACAAATAAACACCCTAGAAAACAAAATTTCAGTTATGCTGTCACTTGTAAAATATATACTGATAAAAATTGGCACATGAATTATTCTCGGCCGATGAAAATTCTCAGACTCTTATCTTTCTGATGAGTTATAATTCAGATTACCTTAACACCTTATTAACCCTTTGGATGCTATAATGTAAAATATAGTCGAAAATCTCAGGGTCCCCCCCCCTCTCCGAGATTTTTCATTAATTAATTACAAAACAAAAACTAAAGACATTCAGAATCTGTTATTGGTGTGATATGACCTCGGGCATAAAGCTTTAAAATAAAGAAAAATCGCAAAAACTAAATCTGCGCTTTTTAAGCATAGAAAGTATTATTTACTCCACGTACAAACTAAGAAATTGGGGTGCAATTGGGGTGTACGAAATTGTAACAATAGCAGCACCCTGTGGGGGAATTTTAAACCCCATAGTGCGGTTTTCACATTTTTAACCCTATGGGGTGCAATGTTAAACCCAAAGAGGTACATGGTGTAACTCTGCACTCTTAAGAGCTAGGGTGCTTCTATCGTTACATTTCTGCACCCCAATTGCACCATAATTTCTTAGTGTGATAATGACAAATTAACCCATCCCGTCTTCAGTATTTGGACGGAAAACATTACAGAAAATATGTCCACTGGTTTTTTCCCACTGATTATTATATACCAGGCCAGGCATCGTTCATCATACTTTGGATTTAAAGGTCAGTAATTCTGCGAAATACACGTTCTTTTCTTGTCATTTCTGGAAGGTGAAAATACATTCATGTTCAGATTCAATAGCCTATTCTTTTCATAATCCAATCTAAAAAGTGAAAAATTAAGAACGCAAATTTAGGTAAAATCACTTTCCGAGATAACAAATAAGGTAATTCAATTCATCAGACATCTACACTGACACTCAGATTTCGTCCATACAACACCATATGTCTACGACTATAATAACGGTATAACACATTATGCGCCACTACTTGCACTTTCGGCTAAGTATTGCTTATTTCGTTCCATCTCAACTTATTAGTCGTGAAATTCTCAAGGTTATTCAATATAATGAAGAGCAGAATATCTTCAACAAGTCGGTCCCTAACTACCGCTGACACTTGGTGCAATTATATGCGGAGAGCTAATTCAGTCTTCAATTACGGTGTATACCGTCCCTGACGAAGTCTGGGGTGAGAGACTGACCTTCCTTGCCACAGCGCGACGATGGTAAAAACAAGTCTCTTTTGGAAGCCTAAACCATTAACATCTCGGACGTTGATCCATTTTTCGGATGGGGACACAAAGTAAGAAAAATGTCCAAAATTGAAAATTGGGTATGTTTAGCTTCTTTCTAATCGTATCCATTACATTGCAAATTATGAATTTTTCAAGTTGTCAAATCCATAATGTTTGCCCTCCCCCCCCATATTCTCATTGGGATGGCGACTGTCCCCCCCCCCACCCTAGGAGCGACGCCCCTGATTAACATTAACGAAACACCGTCTAAGAGCTAGAAGCCCAGTTTTATTTGAAGTAACCGTTAAATTTTGATTTCAATTATTGTCTCGTAGATACAAATATTCTACCGATCTACTTGTTGTCTTTCAGACCCTTAGAGTACATATGTATTCATTATGTATGATATGTACTATTCATTAACAATCTATAAATGTGTACCATGTGCATTCATGAACATGACAAATTCCATGCAGAAGTCCCATGCAGATTATTATTCATATACCAATACTGAAATAATGCTATTAAACTGAATAAGTTCAGTTAGTTTCGCAAGGAGTCTAACCATGATTGTACAACGGTCTACCTGATCGTTACTCTTTGGGGAATTTTTCAAATTCTAGATAATTACTGATCTTCAGATTTCACAAACATGACCTTCTCTAATAGCCTAAGAGCATGAGGGATGTTTTTCTGTGATGCAGGAGGAGTGCAAATGGGATCCCGTCCTTTAAAATGTGGTGGATATTCCGATTCCACGGATATCAATTTTGTTTGTCTTCTCCATCCTAGTTCTAGACACATTTGAGCTCTGCATGCAGCTAAAATGTGGCTTGATGTAAGGCAACGCCGTCATGATGGCTGCCGATTCCTTCTAAATGTTTCAAAATATGTCCTGTAAAGGGTATAGGAAACATTTAGATTGCACACAATTATGATCATTCAATCCATACGAATTCAATACTTGAAACTTGACTTCATCATTGTGTCTTTATCAGAGGCAGGCGGATTGTGTCAGTGGAAAACTTCCGAGATTCCAATTTTTGATGTAATATAACATTTAAATATTCAGGGATAATGCACCGTTTTCCTAATTCGATGGATTGAATATAACTTTAACTAGATTTTGTCGACATCAAATATATTAATATAGAAGGTGATTCGTGTTAAAATTGAAGTTTCAGGGTGTAAAAAAATAATCTTGTTTCATCTTTAGTTCCGAAATTAAACATTTTAAGGTTGCAAACACAAAGCAGTGTCATCTGAAATCACTTCGTATTGATTGTTCAGAAAATATATTGTTTGAGTATGGCCAACCAATTGGGAACTAGGACAATTTAACGAAAGCATGTAGCCATATTATAATGTTATACTACACAAGTTGTATTACTTGCACAGTGTGTCTTGACCTTGAGCTGAAGTACAGTAATAGATCTACATGAATGATGTAAATCCCCCATGATTACGGGTCCATGTTTTATCGTTTCGAGAGGTCGGTGGTCATGATTTCTTACATCGCAGATAATTTCGGCGTGTTCTTTTGAAAATCATACTTGTACAAGAATCCCATTCCATATTTACATGTACCGTTAAACAAAATCAAAGCATATAATAAATCAAACATGGCATATGGTACTTCTCTTATTTAAGCAAATATTAGACATAATCTTCGTGAAATTGTTACACACATTGCTTTATAATTGTCTCGCTGTCACATCTCTTTTATCTATAATTATAAAATCATTTCAGACCGATGCGTATGCATATCGTTAATGTAAAGGTCAGGTACAAGCCTAATTGGTAAACTAGCTTACCTACTCTAATTGCCGACTTCAAAGAACCTCGACAAAACGTGGACTACGTGCCCAATGTAACAAATGAATTAACATGTAAGTACGGATCATTTCCAAATCAATAACAATGTAGGCCAATGTCATTCTCATGTGGAGGCCTCGCCGTTCCGAATGTTGCGGGATAAAGTCTGACCTAATTATGAGGGATCGTAAAATCGCAAGAGTAGCCGATTAAAGTCGGATTATTGTTATTATTATTTTAAGTCTAGCAGCAATCGATTTTCCGTATGGTGCATTACGTTTACCGGGTTTCGCAGGAAAATGTCAAAGTCGTTCAGCGTAGGTTTCATTATTGTCTTCAGAGTCCTGCAGACCCAAGCACGAAATGAGACGTAAAAGTGACGTTGGTGCCACAAGTGTTGTGTTCAAAATAACCATGTTTACTTCAATAAATCGTGTAATAAATTTCACCCCAGAAGTGCAAAAAATAATACGCACGGCAAGATGTAGCATTCACGGGAAGTAAATTGACCAAAACGACATCAAGGCAGGCCTACATGCCTTCGGCAGCGAAGGAGATTTCCTTGCTAGAAATCTTCGAAGTTATTGGCACGCAACCATCGAACCAATCTTGCGCTAACGTGTGTGTTCCTCGCAAAGGTTCCTGTCGTGGTATATCTGACCTATATATTGACTTGATATTGCAACTTTCTTTAAAAATTGTCTCCTGCAATGTGGCAAGCATACACTATTTCTTACATTTTTGTGTATTTCGTCTGTGATTTTATATCACCCTTTAAAATTTGGCTTACTGGAACTCATCGTGCTGAAGTATGGTAATTTTGTTCGTCTGTCACTGTGGTGGTAGTAGAAGTAGCAGCAAGAGCAGTAGAATTAGAAGTAGTTGTAGTAGTAGTAGCAGTAGTAGAAGTAGTAGCAGTAGTAGTAGTAGTAGTAGAAGTAGTAGCAGTAGTAGTAGTAGTAGTAGTAGAAATAGTAGTAGTAGTAGAAGTCGTAGGAGTAGTATAAGTAGTGGTAGTAGTAGTAATAGTAGTAGTAGTAGTTGTTGTTGTTGTTGGTGTTGTTGTTGTTGTTGTTGGTGGTGGTGGTGGTGGTGGTGGTGGTGGCAGAAGAATAGCAGAAAAGCTGTAATATCTAAAAAGAATGGAAGAGAAAAAAGAAAAAATAAGAAAAGAAGAAGAAGAAGAAGAAAGGGGTGGAAAATAGAAGTAGTAGAAGTAGTAGTAGTAGTTGTTGTTGTTGTTGTTTTAGGAGTAGTTGTGAAAGAAGGAAAAAAGAATGAAATACAGTGGAAGGAGAATATCAGCCTAATGATTTAAACATTACCACATCTCCGATAAATTGATAATGACATTATCTCGGTATAATGTCACCCAAGCACTCGCTAACATGCCTTTCCATTAAGTGAGCTGCATTTCTGTTTCACGTTCTTTCTCCCAAAAACCTTGATAAGAAAAACGCATACGATTCACCTCATAAGCACAATAAGGGTATTGTTATTTATACATATATTTTTTTATTGGGGGTTGTTGTTTTTATAAATACTATTTTTGCATATACGGTACCCGTCCATGGACGATAAACAACAGTAGATTACGTTAAAGGCAGTTGGTTAATAAAGCATGCAAGCAGGTGTCTTTCATTATTAGGCCAGTCGTAGTATGAGGGGTTGTTTCATCTGATTTCATCGCAAGGAATATGCCTTAGCTTGTGGCTGTGTTATTCAACTTTAAAACACACGGCACCTGGTTATTTTCCGCGACAATGCGTGTTAACGGCCCATCAGCGCACGGTGATCACAGTGAAACTAACGGAAAACAAGTACGTGGTGCCATGCAAACCAGTGCACATTTGAAATGGAGTGGAAAATTCGCATAACTATTACATTAATAATTTATGTGTGCTTGTGGTTGGTTGGTTGGCTGTGTGTGATGTGTGTGTGTGTGTGTGTGTGTGTGTGTGTGTGTGGTGTGTGTGTGTGTGTGTGTGTGTGTGTGTGTGGTGTGTGTGTGTGTGTGTGTGTGCTTGTGTGTGTGTTGTGTGTGTGTGTGTGTGTGTGTGTGTGTGTGTGTGTGTGTGTGTGTGTGTGTGTGTGTGTGTGTGCTGTGTGTGTGTGCTTGGTGTATGTATTGCTTGTGTATGTATGTGTGTTGTGTTTTTTTATTTTGATAAACGAAATACAAACTTAGGAAGCCACTCTCTTTACCATTTTCTTTTATACTTCTCATGATATGCGTATGTATGTGTGATGTGTGTTTTATAAGTGCGTGTGGAATGTATGTATGGTATGTATAGTAGTATGGTATGTATGTATGCTTTGTGTGTGTGTGTTGTAGTACCGCAATGTATGTATAGGATGTGTTGTAGTGTGTTTTTGTAATTATGCTGAACAAAAACCAAGACCCTTTTTTCGCGAATTACCCCTTCTTGTGGCTGTGCATCTATAACAAGATGCCTGCAGACAAAGTAACTCCAACAGCGTTGGAAATTCTCACAGGCCTGTTTTTCTTCGAAATCCCATCATTTCCTGAAAGTCATGTTTGCACACGTAGACATAAGAAGGAGACCAATCAGTTCGATGGATTCTGTAGGGTAAGTACAACTTAGCTCAGTGCGTCAACCACGAAGCCTCAATGAGCCACCGGCTACGTCATTGACCGATTCAGAGACACATTCCTGCATACATCTCACAGTAGATGTTGACCATTCAAGGAAGTCCTCAACAGTTTATTTTTTTAGGGGTTTTTTTTTTTTTAGAAGTTTTTAGGCGACAGATTAAATCAATGCAAGACGCCATAATTTCTTGTCATTACCAATAATTTTAACTGGCCACAAATAACTGACGTTATTTGTAGTAGTTAATACAATCCATTGAGTATTCATTTCGCAATACAAAGCGAATGTACAGTACTTTTTCCATAGTATACAAATATAACCAAGCTGTTTGAAGAAAAGTATATATGGATAAATTATCTATCTGAGGAGGGACTGGCATAGTAATATTTTCCGAGGGAGCGAAGCCCGGGAAATATTTACTGCCAGTTCCCTCCGAAGATAGATAAATTTTCCACATACTTTCGAACTTAAATGCTTGGTATGATTTGTTTTAATATCCGGCTGCCAACTTTAAAAAAAAATGAAAATAATGTTAAGCGAATTCTAAGAGTAGTGCTATTAATGAGTATTATCGCAGTCTGCTTTTCCGAAACGAAAAGTTTACGGAGCAACTGACCATTTGCTGTGCAAGTGCAGTATGTACACAGCCCGCACACTTGCCTGCAGGCGCTGGCGCAGTAAGCCGCAGGCCGTACGCGATGAGAGTTAATTTTTTTGTAAATTTTCTGCAAATTTCAATTTAGGATTCATAAATCGCGCTAATATCCGAAGGGGTCAACGGGATAATCTTCATTGTAACGGGCAATTAAATATTAAAAATAACGTTTAAAATAAAAATAAACATGGTAATTGTATAGCTAAAATTGCCATTTTGAAAGTTACGCGGCGAATGAGACGCATTTTGATTTCGGGTATTGAAGCACGCGCAGTATGCCGCAGTGCTGGCCGAGACAAAAACATAGTGAAAAATATACGGAGCTGGTGGGCTAGGATTTTTAATTTCTAGTGAATATATGGTTTGATCTATTAGCATCAATCAACGGCATTGCGATTTAGAAAATGCTGAATGAATATTCATCAGAGGGATATATATACTGCAAGTGATAACGATGATAGTGATAAAAACGTTTAAAAAAAAACTGCTAAGAATAAGTTGGGTAAATAATAAACGAAGAAGGAAAAAAAAGATAAAGAGGGGGAGAACAAGAACAAAGAACAAGAACAAGAACAAGAAGAAGAACAAGACAAGAACATGAATCCAAGAACAAGAACAAGAACAAGAACATGAAACAAGAACACAGAACAAGAACAGAAACTGAACAAGAACAAGAACAAGAACATGACATTGAACAAGAACAAGAACAAGAACAAGAACAAGATCAAGACTAAGAACATGACAATGAAACAAAGAACAAGAACAAGAACAAGAACAAGAACATGAACAGAACAAGAACAAGAACAAGACAAAAACATGAAACAAGAAGCAAGAACAAGAAACAAGAAGCAAGAACATGAACAAGAACAAGAACAAGAATTGCAAGTATTTAATAATAAAGAATAAGAAGAAGAAGAAGAAGAAGAAGAAGAAGAAGAAGAAGAAGAAGAAGAAGAAGTACTAGTAGTAGTAGAAAGTAAGTAGTAGTGGTGGATTAGTAAGTTAGTAGTAGTAGTAGTAGTAGTAGTAGTAGTAGTAGTAGAAGTAGTAGTAAAGAATGTAGTTAGTAGTAGAAGTAGTAGTAGTAGTAGTACATAGAAGTAAGTAGTAATAATAGTAGAAGTAGTAGTAAGTAGTAGTAATAAGTAAGTAATAATAATAATAAAAGTAGCAGCAGCGTTTAATTGTAGTCGTCGCAGTAGCAGTAAAAGTACGAACTTGTAGTAGCACAGTGTAACAAATAGATACTCCTCTATTGATTAAAAAAAGTATGTTATATACGAATTAGTTAGACGAATTTGAAACTTCATTATAACAACAACTTGTATATTCTCAGTTTCGTTTAGGTTTTTAACTCTAACGTGGTTATAATATTTTCTAGCATAGGCTAACTGCTTTAAGCGTAGACGCGTCAATGAAAAACATTAAACACAGTCCCAAATCAGTGTAAAGGAATCTCCGTCAGCCTACCAGTAATATTCTATTCAGTCGTTATATTTGTCGTAAAGATAGATCAATAGCGGTAACCACAGATGAAGTTACAGGTGCTATATAAAAACGCTATTGTCGGATTTTGGCCACACCATAATTGTCGCTAACTTATTAGAATTCTCTACCTGATGATAATATAACTGTGATACGTAAGTTTAAAAACCAATATTGTTTATTTTCATTATAGAAAGTGACATCGATTGATATAATTTGTTTCTGTCCCCCCGCCCCCCCTCCTTCTTTTTTTTTCTTATCTGGATAAAAGATATCCATTAGTCTACATATTCGCCTGGTTTAGATGTTTCCGCCGGTAATGTTGGCATTCTCGTTTTTTTTAATTTAAAAAAACCTATCTCGCATAAATTTACTTTACCGCCAGTGGCATTCACTCAAAAGAACTGCACATGTGTAGAGCAGGAATCCTCCAAACACAATCCATAAGTTTTAATGGGTTTTGTAAGGGATAAAATATCAATACAAAATACGACATCGCTCATTTTGAGATTCAGTGGAGAATAGTTTAATATTAGACTTTCCAACTGTACTCTTTTGTAGATCAGTTATATTTTTTGAATATATTTTTAAGGAAGTAAGTTTTTGTTATTGTTTTTTTGTCAGGCCATGGACAATTGCCACTTTTAAGAATAATCAAAACACACATGTTATGTATAATTTCTGCACATCGCCATCACGCGACATAACTTGTTTTTTTAATACAAAGTGCAATTTGATCTTCTAGAACAGTTCGTGTAAGAAAATATGAACAGTCGCAATCAATATTTCAGCCGCAATTGGGCCTAAGAGGGTTGGCAAAATAAAATCACGGTGTCTATTCTTAGTTATAAGGCTAAAGTTTTAATGTTTGTTAGTTTTTATTCTGTAGCGAAATCGATATCCTTTCAAAGACTGATACCAAAAATCTAGCCGAGAAAATAAAGTGACTTGGAATGATCAGTCCCCTTTTGAAATTTAAAAACAAAAAACGCATGTTCAAATCAGCTGCTACGATGAAAAAAGAATTGCGAGTTATATCTGTTTCAAGCGGCGCATTACGGCTGTTATTCGATATCTTGGCATTTGTCATAAGCCATCGAAATTGTTCAAACGCAATGTGAAATTTCCTTCTCGTCTGAGAACATTATTTTTTCTTAACTCTGACCTTTTTGCATCAATTCTATAAATCCACGCTTGTAAGTAACTCACGATAATCTCTGAACCGCGCGACTTAAACGGCGGTCAGCTCAAGAAACAAGAAGTCACAAACCAGAATTATTATTTTTGTTCATTATGGTTAAAAATGAGACGTCCGCCCTGAATTTGTTGCTATTGTGTTGCCTGTTTTGTTGTTGTTAATTCTAGAGAGTGTAGCAGGTTCGAAGAAACAAAAGTTTAAATAGATGTAGTATTGATTTCACAACTGGCCTCTCGCAGGCTTGTAATTACCTCTTTTTTTATGAAACCAGTGTGGGCCCTTGAAAAAACGAAAACAAAAACTAATCAATATTGTCAAATATCGAGCACAGGTGAGTCTCGATATATACACAAATGGAAATTATCGAACAGTCCTTTTATAATCAATAAGCCAATTTAGAAAATGTAGTTAACAACATAGATGGTTTATTAAAATTAAATGTCGCAGTGATTCTATATAACATATAGCAAAATTGTAATAATAGATACTGACTTACATTATTGCGTTTTCTCTTGTGCAATCCACTTTGCTTAAATTTGCAGACCTTCAACTCAATCACATATGTACTTATACATCAACTACAAGTAAGGGAATTTCATTTGACAACTAAATATCGCGGTTATCTAAATACAGTGGCTGACTGACAATGTTAATTACTGTATTCCCACCTGGAAAATGCCAATGTCAAAGAAAAATGTCCAGGTGAAATCAAATGAAACACGGAATGGTTTAGCAAATATGCCAATGAATTTGCCAGGGGGGGGGGGGGCTGTCTATTACAGACGAGTGTATTATATATAAAAGCCGACAAAGTGCATTGAACTCAAACACAAAATTGAGATGCCGTATCAAAGAATTTTCACTGCGATATTCATAAGAGTAATTAGATATAAATGTGAACACCGACTGATCAGCTCTTTTAAAACCCTTTTAAAATGATAAAACTTTATTAATGGCTCGTTAAAAGTGCCACGTGTAATCAACTTCTCAACATGAAACAGAAACACGAACCTTTTTAGAACCTGACTTGAAATGTCAAAAATGACACATCGATTTTACATTTATCAACGCATGAAACTTTATTTTGTAGCCATGTTGTAGCTTGCTTTACATATCCTTCAGTATTTGGATACAAGTGAAACTTTTCCTTCAGTACAATTTAGCTAGATAGAGAGATAGGCAAAGATAGACGGACGGAATATAGATAGAATAGATAGATAGATAGATAGATAGATAGATAGAATAGATAGATAGATAGATAGATACATACATACATACATACATACATACATACAGTAAGCATACATACATACATACATACATACATTACAATTATCATAGACAGATGATTAGATACATATACTCGACTTTTTTACAGTAACAAATGACAATTGCTAATGAAAGACATTTTGGAGCAAAATGATGTTGAATTCTTTGTAATATTTTAGATAATTTGATTTGTAAATTACACTCAAGTGTGAATTAAGATAGGTATCTGACAGTCAGAATCGAGAAAATGGGCAGTAACTATCTGGTAACAGTATTTGCATTGGCTTATAACGCCACGCTTTAACGTCCATTTACAACTTAATCCGTTAATCTGACGACCCGATGTCATACATTCCACATGTATTTTCATATAGCGCATTCAAATGAATAGAAATTGGTCTTTTTCGGAATTGGTAGAGTGTTTAATGTGCTCGCTATTTTAAGCAACTCGTTAAAAGTGCTGTAAATTTCCACGACACATTTCACGGACAAGTCAGTTTGCCTTAATAGAAAAGAAAAATTATGGAAATAAATTGGTCGCATCGGCGTTTAAATTCACTTTCAATTTTGGGCTAATTGTTCCGTCTCCATGTACCGGCAGAGAGCTGGTGCGCAGCTATTACTCCAGCGTTATCGTGTAATGAATCTAAATAGGCCCCGTGTAATATGTGCATATCGTCGGTATAAAGCGAGGGGCGTTAACGCAGAACCTGTTGAGAAGCAGACGGGCGCTGTCAGCTGTACCAATGTCAACGACATAACCGGCCTTCGTAGTTGTCATGGTATTGCGATTAACGCCTTTTCTGGCTATACCAGACGATATGTTAGGGTAAAATCGTCCTGCGAATGAATACCAATCCATGTAAAACCTCTTTTTTGAAAATACAATTTTTGTATTCCTTTAGTTTTACAGAATGGCGAAAAAGGGAATATA
>JZLH01S0176541.1:46188-65194 GCA_001188425.1 Eucidaris tribuloides | reverse complement strand
CAGGATTAATATAATATATAGATTTTGATAACTACTTGAATGTTTATTCATGAACAATAGTGTAAAGGAGTCAAAAATAATCCTATAAAAACCGTCCTAGAACTCACGGATTCCAGGGGTCTTCGCCCCTGACCCGGATATTGTATCACCATATTTTCGATTGACCTGGGCTATTCAGTATAGTTCATAATTACAAAAAACTATTATCCATAAAAATTTTTCCGCCCCCCCCCCCTCTTTGGTTACGGGCCGAAAACCATTAAACTTTTGTTACAATCTGCGCGGGGAGCGCCCGAAAATACATGTAAGGACATTTATATCACTCCATCTAATATTGCAAACCATGTTGTTTTGCCCCCCCCCAAAAAAAAATGACAAATGAAATTAAAAGCAGTGCATACCATAAAATCTGTCATAGCTTTGCCCGCACCCCTGAACATAATTCTTCTTTCTATGTTTTTTGCTTTCGAGCACCCCCAGCACCCGCTTCCAGGGCCAGTGCAGTGTTATGGACAACGGGGGACATCGATAGGAAACGAATACCAACGTGTGGCGACGTTCAAACAGCGATGTGCGCGAGCGTTAGCAGGCGTACGCAGCACTTCTGCACGCTTTCAAAATACAAAAATTCGGCACCATCGTTCCTTCAGCACCCCACGACCTCGGACGAACATCTGCTAACGAATAAAACGCATGCAAACGTGTTACCAACGCACTGACAACGTTGCACGAACGCTTCACACGAATCCTTTCGAACACGTTGGGCACCACGTTGCGCTTTAAACGCTTATAGTTTGACAGGGGCCTTAGGAACTTTAATAAAAACTTCTTCTCTAACCAGGTGTTGTTCTAACTTGTTCTAAACAATATTGTTACAGAATATTCTCTACTCATTTTACCTTATTATTGTTTTGCACACGGGGAAGTGTATCTACAAAGGTACAATTAACATCAACCACATGAAGAGCTGAGCTCTCTATCACTGCAAAACGCTGAAATGGATTTCGATTGTATACTGGAGCCCATTTAAGCGATCTTCAGATGGTAGGAGAATGACCGAATCAAGTATCCATGGGCTGTATAATAGTGTCTGCAATTGGTATGTAATGTTAATTTGTTTTCCTCCTTATTCGACCATACTTCTGAATGTATGAACAAAGGTTAGGGGGCCAGAGATTTCAAAGCGTATACTCACTGCTCTACCAGGGATGTCGTCCCCTCTCTCTCCTCGCGCTGGCATATTCTCTCTCCCACTTAGACTTTGTACACCGTGACTCGTGACCCACCTCCACCCAGCGCGCCCCCGACCATCTGTCTGTATTACTGTATTTATAAATAAACCCTCAAAAGTTGAAATCTGAGTCTTGATTGGTGTATATTCTCCCTGTCTTCCGTAGTAAATAATCAATGTGAGTCCGTATCATCGGAGAAGATTATTTCATTTTCTTTAAAATTGCTACCCTGATATGTTTGTCTGTATGCCACTCGGAAATAGGGCAGTATCTTAAAATGGGTGTAAAGTTCTAAACTGAAAAGCTGCAAACATGACCAAAAGTTCGGTAATCACCAATTTTTGTTGTTGTGATCAGTGAGTTTCCCATTGTCTCTTTTAGTTGTATTGCACTCTTACTCGATGACACATTGCACCATGATTGAAAAGAAACACCTGCACAAGTAAGCAAAGCAACAATAAACACAAAGTGTGAAACAATCAATGTAAACAAATATGTAATGGCACATTAAAAACTTGACATAGGCATTTAATCTCACAAACCTTTCACCCACTAACACAACAAAGTAATGAAAAAATGGCAGGGGGCTAATTTGCATGATTTTCATGTTTATCTTCACATGGACTTTGATTTTATTCAATTTTCATGATTTTAATGACATCATCGGAGTTCAGTATCGCGGGTGGATGACCCACGTGCCCTGCACCACCGCCTCGCTCCGCTTTCTTCATGCCGTTTAATGAGCTTTATGATTCGTTGATGTGAGAGCATTTCAATCAGATGAGATGTGACGGGCAAACCTGGCCCAATGTTGTTGCCATTGTTGTGCACTTTCTTCGTACAGGCCCGGCAGAGTTCATCTTACAATGTTTCACTGGCGTTGAGGTCTGAGCTGCCATGCCCAGGCCAGTCCATTCTCGTTATCCCTCTTTCTAGAATAATTCATGCAAATTCAAAGCTTCCTCCCACATTTTTTACAAATCACTTCGTGTCCATATGCTGTAATGTGTGTGCAAAGGCGTCTTAGTGAGAGTAAATGCCTTATGCTCCCATTTTTAAATGCCGGTGTGCAGCTATGTTTGCATTGTGGGTGTTTGTTTGCATTACATTGCCTGGGCAGGTTTTTCTTTTCAATCCATATCAGTTGCTCTCCATTATGAATGCATAAACAACCAAAGAACATTGGAAACACTCACTCATCACAACAACAAAAATTGGGGTGCTTACCGACTCTTTGGTCATTTTGCAGCTTTTTCAATTTACACTTGGATGCAGCGCGAGTTGATAGGGATACTGCCCTTCCCTGATTGCCATAATCATAAAAAATAGGGTATCATTTTAAACAAAAATGAAATAATCTTTCTGGTTTTTATGATGATACCAGCTTGCATTGCATATCTACTACGAAACTGTAAAAACCACAAACCAATCATGACTGGGAGTTTAATATCAGGACAAAATCATCCAGATGTGACAAACTTTAAGTGATATCTAATTTTCAGATTTTGTTTGTTTTTTTCTCTGTAAGGTTCCTAGATTCATTTTCACTGTTCTATACTATCTATTCTTATGGTAGAAATAGTTGTTCTGCTTTCTTATTAGTGGGAACGATTTGTTTGTTGTAATAAAGACCAACACTCCGTCGGCTACCTTCGCCACCCTAGCCCACCCTCGTCAACACCCTCTTGGCACAGCAGCCCATTGTACTGAATTAAATACAAAACTTACGGGCAGTAATCAAATATTCAGGCCCCTAAATGACATAAGTCTAGCACCAGCCTAGTAGAAAGGCTAAATGAATGTGAACATATTTATGAGCCCTCCGACGAATAGGGGCAACAGTCGCATGAACGAAATCACAGAAACGCCTAATAGTCTAACTGTCAAAAAACACTATTTTGTGCTGATTTTTTTCTTTATTTCAGTTTTGAAAAGTTTCATATCTTTCTATCAAACGTGTGTGTTCAGCATTTGGAATCGAATGCCTAAACACGCCTCCTCTCCCTCTCCCCCGTCCAACCCCCGCTCAAGCCGACCATTCGTCGCCGCCACCAGGCCCTCCTCCCTAGCTTTTTCACAGATAATGAGCTGTGTTGACAGTATGTAGTGAAACACTGTGTGCCTTCTTACTTTTAATCAAACAACCTGGAATGAGAAGCAACTCGTCCCTATTACATTATCTATTTATTAGGACCAATCAGCTTGTATAATACAGAACAGTACACTATACAATTTACAAGCAAAAATCAACAACAAACAAGACAGAAGATGATTCTACATATGGGTCAGGGGGTGGCCAAAAGCAATTTTCATCACTGTTGTCAGCGAGACCTCCTGTACAATTTCCTATCATACAACTACTCTTTTCTCCTTTCCCCTGGTAATCACGACGCCCCGGGTGTCGTATGCTTTGCGAATTCAGCTGGACAATATTTGTTGTTGTGGTGGTTGAAGAGAAATTTAGGATTCTCTCTTTCGTTTCAAAAGCTATAGGGAAATTTAGAAACAAAGATCCATAAGGCTCTCTTTCAACAACCGCCCGATCACAACACAAATTTATATAAAAGTGAGCTACCACCATAGATAAGTGAAACAATTTTCGTCCTCCGATTTTGTACCATTGGTTTGCCATCTCAGAGTGACGATAATTAAAGAAAGTATCTGTACTACTACTAGGTGTTAAAAAATAATATTGTCAATTTGGAAATAATCAAACACAAAAATGTATACAACAGATTATATTGACCACTTGCGGTATAGTTACAGCAGAAATAGTAACATTTTTGTTTCTCAGTGATTTGAATATGATATCATAATTTCATTTGCGATGTATTCATGCTTGTTAAGAAAGTTAGGGTTCAGATTTTGCCCTCAATATCCAAACCCCTGCTACAAAACTTGAAATTGTACAGAAATCAAATGGTGTGTGTCGAAAATGTGTGTTTAGTCCCCACACAATAGCCAATAGATTAATGTCGGCCTGAATAGCGTCACGTAGAAACCTTGGTATGCCAATCTATCACTCTAGCCTGGGTTAGCATAAATGCGTTTATTTAATAGTTCATTAGCTAAGTAACCCCTGGGCGACTGCTACGACTTATCATTCACGTATCCATAGCCATTGTCTAATGCTATAATTGTGTGGGGTTAGACACCACACTCTCACAACCACATTCGATTTCTGTAGATCGAGTATTGTGAGCGAGCTGGGTTGGATATGAGCAAAATCTGATCCTCTAACCTTATGTAGTAACTGTCGGGTTGGCGGGCGGTGGGCCGTCAATTTGACCCACCCCTCTTAAGAATATTCCGGACCATAGCCGCCGCGCAAAATTTTCACCCCGACGCTCGCGACTTTTTTACTTTCAAGCTCTTGCCGATCTTTTGAGACCATTTCGCGAAAAATCGGACATACGTACGACGCTGCGCGATCTTTTAATACAGCATGTCAACCCAAAATTGCCTCGAAAGCCGTGAATTTCATGTTACAAATCAATGGAAATTGAAGTGTGTTTTAAGCAAAAATCACTAACCATGTATGAATTATTTTTCTTTACTGCCGTTTAAATAATTAATTTTATGCTGTTGATGATTGCAAAAGTGACCCCAACAAATTTCATCGAAAAAACAATAGAACAAAGATTCGAAAACACAAAAGAAATACATAAAGAAAATCACAAACAAAAAATACATAAGTAACTAATCCATACCCAATGTTTTGTAATCGTAATTGTTAAAATGTCAAACGAATATTTTCACCAAAAATAGCATTTCTATACTAGTCTATTATAGCGAGTTATAGGGCGAAAGAAAAAATTTCAATACGACTTATTTTCATAATTAAATACCTTAAAAAATAGAAAAAATATTCCGCCCTGTTCTTTAAAATGTTTCACGTATTACAGTCGTCGTGTAGTTTCACATCCGCACTCTACCGCGCTATGCTAAATTTTTCGCGGCGATCGCGCGATCGGCGCCGAGATCTGAGGGCCGGCGGGGATCAATATTGACCCCTCCAGTAAAAACCTGTCTGAAAATTGCCCATGTAAAAATTAGGTTAACTTAAAATACACGTTCATGAATTTATAGTCAAACTAATTCACTGCATATCGTCTCCAAACCACCTAAAACAATAAATGTCCACTATTTATGCCTGTAACTATACTCCCAATGCCAGTATAATCTGTTGTACAGTTTTGTCGTTATTAATTTCCAAAGATTGACAAATATTATATTAACACCTAGTATATTGCTGGGCCTGAAAACGATAGCGTGTACTCTCTTTCAAGTTAATGTTGTTCGCACTGTAACCAGTTTATAAGTAGCGACAACACAACTTTCACAATAGAAAACATTAGACCTCGAACTTTGCCACGCCGTGTGATGTATGATTACGCATGCTTAAAACCCCTAGAGAGTGGCTCACATTAGGACCAGTTGATAGTTTTGCCAAAAATATGTCATAATTTTTATGGTCATGTCATTTAGTTGTTGCCGTTAACGTTACCTTTGGGGTGGGGTGGGGGGGATCTCAGACATTGGACTTAATCGTGTGTAGATTTTATTATTAAAATTATTCTTTCCCCAGTCGGCAGACAGTACACGACCTGTTCGATACCGCCAGTGACTCACGTTGGCAGATACGGAACACGCCAGGTTTGTTTGCTAGCGGTTGGATCGGCTACAAGCGAAACTCCTCCCAATTCCGTTTGGCAGTGACCTCACATGTGGAAGAAAGTATAATATTCAGGATAATGGTGATAGGAACCCAGCATTCTTCAGAAACCATACGAGATGTTGTAATCAGAGTCTACCACTACACTTCAGGCACCTCTCTACTCTCCCATCATTGTTGGGTTTAGGTATGAAGCATGACAGGAACAATATCAATGTAGGATCTGAGTTCGAGTACACCTGATTTGCTGCCGACTGTCTACAGTGAAGGTGTTTGTTTCATTTTATTGCTGTGTAGTGCTATCATGACTACTAATGGCGCCTTTCGTCACACCTTGAATTTAGCCAGCGTATGCCCTTCAGATTGTATCAAATTGCTTGCGTGGCTGAAAACGCTTTGCATTACGTATGAAACTTTGATTTTTTTTTTTCAATCTGTGGACGCATACATGGCGTGAATCTAATCTTTAACGAGTGTCGACCAAAACATATAACGTATAATTTGTCCTTCTAGAACGTTTCCATAAGCTTAGATAACTTTTCACCCAACGACTAGTTGGCTGGTTGTTAACCGCACTTTTACAAAAACTTATGACCAACGATACCCTCAACTTACCATTATCGTGGGGTTAGCGTTTCGCGTACGATCGCGGTGTGGTTAGCCTATAAAGTAGAAAAACCGGACCCACAACTAAAGCCTCCTTCACACTTATGACACATTGGCATTTGCGTATCATTGCGAATGACATTTTGACATTCGTCGCAATACACCACCAAACACATCAAAAAACACTGACCCCATATCGTCCTTATTTGTGACTTGCTAAAGCGCTTGCCTATCATTTAATACGCAAAAGTACGTTGTTCGTTAATGGTTGTGTATCAATCGTATCGCTGAAAAAATTTAAGCATGCTTAAAATGTCTAGTCGGGACTGCGTATTTCTCAATAACAGCTCTAAGCGGAATAAGAAACACCATAGCCACAGAGTACAAAGATCAATACGCTCAGCTATAGGATACGTTCTAGTGGCCTGCAAGAGGTCTTTTATTCGTCTACATTCTCGCGGATTAACACAGAACGAGAGCAAATTCAAAGCTACTAAAGAAGGGCTCTACTCTAATTACATTTCGCATGACGGATTCACTATAATTCCTATACACCTCATATAAAAGTGAGGCCCCGAATTTTTCCTTAGCTCCGTCACACGATATCTTGCTAAATGCTTCCAGGATGGAATTTTCTATTCTAAATGCCATTGTATTACCGTAACATCAATACCGTTATCCTTTCATGAGGCATGTCCCCTCATCCCAATAGGTATGGGACTCTCATCTCTTGTATGTGTATTTTTATGGCTTAGGATTCTGACCCCGTACTACTGGCGGTATCCTTGTGCATGTGGTTATTAGTGTATAGTGTTTAGATGTGTAAATGCATAGATGAAGATGACTCATCTTCTGTTATAGTCTGAAAGCCCCCCAGCCAATGCGAGGATGAGCATAGTGTGTTCTTTTGGTTGCTTGCTTCTCAAAACAGAATGGGTCTATACGACAGGTGCAGTATTCGATTGCGTGTCTGTGCTGTGATCTGCTAGACATGCGCAAACACCCACCCTTCTACCAATTAAAGTCGCACTGTCAGCACCCAGTGTGTGTCCACTTACATGTATCTGATGTACACGTATGATCTTTCCTCATTGCTGAGACACCAACTTTACAAAATCTGCTGACTTTACATTAAACCCTTTCTAAAAAGTGTTCGCGACAACCCCGTGTGATTTCTGGGTCAATCGCGGCAACGGTTCGTTTCCATTATTAAACGTAACATTATCTATTCAATTCTGGACATGTGATGCTACCCAGTAGATGTTCTTAAATAAAACGAATTGAATGCCATATTGGTCCACCCCCCCCCCCCCCCCCCCCCCCTCGCCTCTGCCCCCCCCCCCCGGGCCCCCAAAATAGGCATTTTCAATGTGCCTAACTCTAATCTATAGGCGGCACTCTGTATTTAATAAACCTGATTAGCGCCCTCTTTTCCACCGTACTAATGGAACCTACCGGTCTGATCGCACCATCGGCATCTAGCGTCGTCAGGACTGACTTGGGGTGAAGCCGGGGGATCTGCTGTGTCGCCATGTAGTTAGCAGCCATGGCAGGACGTCAGCCGCCATGGATACGAATTGTGATCTGCACGGAGGAGGAGGAGGGCAGGAGAGCTGGAAAGGGCAATAGTGTGATGAACGACTAATTCAATACGTATTGATCGAAGCGTGAAAAGTAAACTGAGAATGTATTATGTGCGGTGCAAACTACGGCAGATGAAAACCCTGTTAATTTAGTCAGAACACTTTCCTTAGGAAGCACCGACCTAGCTTGTGTGCTGTTGAACATTCTCGGTACACAGAAAGAGAAAATCGAGATTTGGATATACAATATCTCCGTTGTGATCGTAGCTAAACACGATTCACAATTTATGGTAACAACCACTCTTGACCACTGGTAAATTCTTCCAAAGAGAAAAAAGTGATGGGCTAATTAGATTTTCACTTTGTCTCTCGTCTGCGTGTTTTTGATTTTGTATGGATCGCCACTAACGTATATTGTTCATCTAAAACCCATAACGTGATAGTGCTGCATCTCTTTAATTGATTTACGTGAGGCCAGATGTTATAAGTTGTTCGGTGAAACAAGAAGCTCTTGTCAATAGAACAGGTGTGTCTTTCCCAGCAAATGATGCGTGTACCTTGACTACCAATGAAACAATTTGGGTCTTCAACCCGTTGAAGACGGATTGATTTTGGTGTAACTCACATTCTTGATAGACCTCAGCCCGAGATATTTCGTACTTCGTCTCCAACGGGTTTTTAAAAACTCAATTCGGACTTATTCCTATAATGATCGTTTAAATCAGGCATCTGCTACATGTGGAAAAATCCAATCATGTACAATTTGAGGTATACATGATCATTCAAAACGGTGTTTAACCATACGTCCATTCTTGAGATTTAAATAATTGTCATGATTGTAGATTAAAGGTAATCTTGCACCTCTAGAGATGAGCTCTTTAATCAAACTCTATAATTATACAGGGTGGCCCAGAAAGAATGCTACATATACGATCGTTGATTTCTTCAACATCACGAACAAAATGCCATTAATTGTTATTTCATCTGTTAGAATATTCTTTTTCTGACAAAATGATACCACGATGATTGATTTTGGGTGAGGCGTTTGGATTCTAGGGCCATTTTTCTGAGGCAATGTAATTTCCGAAATTTGTTTCATTCTCAACTCCAGCGAACCTAGGAACACCAAAATATTCTCACGTAAGAACGTGCCATAGAATAAGCGGGGAGACAGACGACTGGAATGCCTCACTTTGATACGGAAGACAATGGTAAGGTCTGGCTGATATTGTCATTGCACCTGGATAGTGCAGCTCATTCTATGGCAAGTCATGCGAGAATATTTCGGTGTTCTGATGATCGCCGGAGTTGAAACAATAGCAAATTTAGGAAATTACATTGCCTCAGAAAAATAGCCCTAAGATCCAAACATCTCAATCAAAATTAATGATCATGGTATCATTTTGTTGGAAAAAGAATGTTCTAACCCATGAAATAATCACCAATGACATTTTGTCGATGATGTTGAAGAAATTGACAATCACATATGTAGTATTCTTTCTGGGTCACGCTGTATAAGCGGAATTGAATACTGATAGATAAAATATGTGCCCTTCATCATGTTCATTGACTTTTTCGAAACGATGGGAGTTGGTTACGTGAATATACCCACCAAGGCTGCACCGTGGTTAGGATCCAGTATAAAGATTAATTATCATAATAATTCACAATTGCAGCAATTATTGCGTACATTACTGGTAACGTACAACCTTGATAGTCTAATAATAAGAATATTGTGGGTGTGATCCTTACCGCAATTCTCTTGTCATTTCTAATGTTCAGGATCTGAAATAAAATGTATATATTTTTGAATTACGCTCTGTTTGTGAAAGGAATACCTTAAGTGCTTCAAAGTATTCAAGAGGAATTATCCAAATGTGGTGGTTTTCCACACATTATACGGTGCAGCGTGGTCTTAACTAGTGGCCAAAAGTTCAGGAAGGGGGAAAATTAATTTGCAGTCTATTTTATCATAACAATAGGACTGTGTATTATTCTAATAGGGCAATTTCTTTCTCAGTCCACTGGCATGTGTAACTAAATTAATTCAAATACAGTGGCAATCGACAATGTGTGTGTTATGTTTATAACGTATACATTTAATATTAGTCATGCTTTATATGATAAATGTAAATCAATTGAATATTCCAGGAGTTTCTGAACATTTCGAACTGTAATGGCACTTTAGGACGAAGAACAATTTGAACGAACTAAAATATATTTAATGTTAAAGTGATTTATCACGAAAAACACTCCTGAGGTTTTCTGGAAATCTCGAAGTGCAGTTATAATTGTCTTTCCAGACAGTCCAGACCACAATGAAAGGTATTTTGGCATATAGCTTATTATATTTTTTTGTTGTCTATCTCACGACATGTCTTAAAATAAAACCGTGAAGCAATAACTGGTTTAGTCATAATAGTAGGTTGCAGGTGTGTTTACTTTTATTTGAATATCACAACAGGCTCACAGAAAAAAAAATAATATAATTTCCCGAATAATACGATAGTCAGGATATTGTTATAAGGGATACAATGTGTTGTCAGACTAAGGTAAGAATTCCCCCCCCCTTCCGACCGAAAAAAAGAAAGATAAAAGTCATTAAACTCTATAACATTGTGTGACTGTTGGCGTTAATTTAAAAAAAAATCAAAATGGAGTACAAACCGTTGAATAAACGTTGAAAGTCAAAAACTGCCACTGCAAGATTAATGTAAAATGATATGACTTATACAATCATGTTAACATTACCTAGTGGGAAGTGGACATGAATAAACTGGTTACTCAAGATTTTCAGTTTAGAGCACTAAATAATCATTTTGAAATACCACTTTTAGAGTTCATTTTCTAGACTAACAGAGACATGTAACTGTTCGGTCTGAGTTTAAGTAGATCATAAATGGGTCATTATCAGTGAATTGTGTGCTATTATAAGTAACGCTTGAAGCCACAAAGGATTATACTAAACGGACTATAGTGGACTTAAGAATGTATATATTTACACTGCTTAAATTCATGTTACTATAATTAAATTATATCTCATGAAGCCACAAAGATATACTAAAACGACTATAGTGGTACTTAAGAATTGTATTATTTAAACTGCTTAAATGTTCAATGTGATTATATATATAACATTATATCTTCTGAAGCACTTCATGGTGACTATAATAAACTTTGTTATTCAATAATAACACTTCAAATCTTTTAGACATTGATTTGTTTTACAGTTATAATATGTAAGACATTATTAACATTATGTTCTCATTTCGCGTCACACGTAACTACTTTTGTGATTTTTTTTTAAGGGGGGATTGCGGGGGGATTGAAGTGGTTGCTCATTGGTTTGAGTTTTTAAAGTTTTAAAACCGGTTTAGACATAGCATTTTCAGGCTTTAGTTGCCTAGACCTATCAGAGAGACTAGGTAGCATGAGTCGAAGCTCAGATATTTTGAAGCGGGAAAAACTGTAAACGAGTGTTTTTGTACTTAGTAAAAGTATTTTCTTACTTTAAAGAGTCTCGCTCTTGTGATGAGGTATAATCGATAACTTACACCCTATTAACCTTTGAATGTATTAATTGTAAAATAAAAAATAAACTGGGGCTTTATAGAAATGCATTTTGTACTGCTTGTGAAATTTTCCTTCTCCTCATTTTTAAGTACCCAGAAACAAAATTCATACCTATATGTGGGCAATACATGAAATTCAATTAAGTTATTATTTTTTCTATACACCTTCAAAGTTGTTCCAGAAAATTCTGTTCTTCCTGAATTACTTGCTAAGTCGCGTCGCCACTATCTAATTATATTCTTAAAGTAGAACAAATTGTAAAATGGGGAGTTTTAACAATATCGATGGATATATCAGAAATGATTCAGATAAGTGCGATTAGCATATAAATTAACGAGTCTTATGTTCATATATGTCATGTAATCTAGTGCGGGGTATAGGATCATGTCATGCGAAGCAATATTGTTATGCCCTTAACGTTTGCTTGTGAATCGGTGGAAGTAAAGTAGTCGAAAGCGATGGAATCGCATCCGGTTCAGATTTTTAGCAATTGCTGTTAATTAACACTTTCTGGAGATATTAGGTTTGACAATCAAACTAATTAAAGTGTCAGATAAATTTTAGGTGTCAACCTCGACGTTAATATCTGGAAGACTCAATTAATAATACTTGTAAAATTTTCCAGAAACATTGGCATTATAAGTAAATGAAATGGTATTTACCACAAACGTTCTATTTCACGATTATATCAACTATTGTATACACTCACTTCAATTACGGCATTTTAGCTGGGGAAATCCATGGTCACTAATTACAGTAAAGATTTTATTAATAAAAGAAGGCAATGCGGATAATTTGTCATCCAATAGAGCGCACACCAGATTTCTTTTAAAAGTAACCGCATTCTTAAGTCAATGAATTTATAGTCTGCAACCTTGGCGTTTTCATGTTATTCAAGCTAAATAGAAAAGACTGGCCAAGGTTATTCTACATATTAACAAACGACGCAATACCATAATTATCCACCAGACAACAGTTTTTTTCAATCCCCTCCGCACCGTGTCGAACTTTATTCGCCATAAAATTTTACGAAATGGGACGCCAAATTTTGGAACTCTTTATCCAGAAATAGCGAAACTATACTGTATTCAAAGATATAAAGATATCCTTACTAATTCACATAACAACAATCATTGTAAGACTTATGCTCTAATACAGTAATCAGTACTTATTTTAATGGACTGCATCTCCCTGACAGTCTTATACATCTCAATCCAATTATATTTCAATCATTCTGATCATCTTGACTTATCCTTCCCTACATTTTACCGTGTTTTTATTTCATCAAATTTGGAATACTGGCTTTTGTATTAATTGTTTTCTCTGCCCTTCTTCTATATCATCTTACCTGTTCTTCTTTTCCTTCCTAATCTGTATTGTTAGTCCTTGTCCTGTTTTTTTTTCGCACTAGTATTGTCATTTTCGGTATCGTCCAAGTGTTAACTGTTTTTGTTTTTTGTTTTCTGTAACCACTAACGGGCCTACAGACTATAAGCCTGTCTTCAGTAGGTTCCATTTACACCTTTTTTCATTAATAAACTTGTGTTTGTTTGCTCTTTTGGTTTTTGTTAATTTCTAACTGCAAAATATATACATCCACCATGTTGTTCATAATTACTTATTGATTGGTCGTGCAGTACATAATATTGCATATATAATTCTGTGGTAATACCTGAATCACAATGTAGATTGCATTATTGTTAATGTCAGTGCATATTCATTTAATTTACTCAATGTAATGTACTTCAATCTGACAATGTACAATATAATATTACTATTATGTTTATTTGGTTGAAATGAAATAATGAATGAAAGTGAATGAATGAAAATGCAAAATTTTAAGTGTATTCACAAATGAGTGCACTTATGCTATAGAAAATTAAGCCAGAGAAGAGATCGATATTTTATTTTAAATTTTCAAGGATTTGTGAATCGGGCTTCGGGCAAAATTGGCATTAAAGTGACATTCCATTGAGAAATATTACTTTGACGAATATATGTCATTCATAATAATGTATTGTCGTATGTAAATACGAAATAAAAATAATAAGAGATGATGATTTTAATCACACTATTTTCTTTATGATACTGTTTACAAAAAAAATTAACAAAACAAGGAAAGAAAATGAAAATGTTTTTTTTGGAAAAATTTGAATATATAGTAATATTTGATTTAACAGTGGATGATGTATGATGATGAGATGATGGATGATAATGACATGAGCGATAATGAGATGCGACGACTAACGAGATGAGTAGTGGCGTGGTATGTTTTATGATGATGATGATGATGATGATGATTGATGATGATGATAATGTTATGACGATAATGAGAGACTACGACGACGAATGATGGTAGTGCGGTGGTAGTGTTTATGATGATGATGATGATGATGATAAGGATGATTGCTCGAATAGGCATCTAGTGCGGTGTTTTCAATTTCAGTCTGCTCTTTTTTTTCTCTTTCATACACGGGTCATAAAATGAAGGTTATTAATATCTAATTACCAATCACCGTCACAATTTCTGACATTTAAGATTAGGTAATGATTGTCAAGTAAAGATTAAAACAATTAATTATTTTAAACGAAGATGATATCGATTTTTTTTTCGGGTACGTGTGCATCCACGGATGACGGCAACCAACACTTGACGCGCTTGTAGGCCGATCTTTCTTCATCTTTATATTGATTAATTGAATAGACATAGAATTTCAAAGTAAGTAATAAGATTTTTTTTTATAAGTTTGGTAATCAACTAATTTAAATTCAATCAATGCCTAGTTCTTTTTTGTATACATGTTTTTTTTTTTCAAACTCCAGGTGTCCACAGTAGATCATATTGACTTTGTATCTAAATGTTCTTATTGTTCTGCCAGCTTTCACGAGAGAAGTGAGTAACGCCTCTAACAGCATGAAGATATATTAGCCTGAGATGCTGGAAGCAAATAACATGTAGAGGGAAATTGCCGTACGTGAAAAAAAAAAAAAAAAATTCAACGGTGTGTTTGGAGAGTTGTCATTTAACAGAGGGGGCAATAGGGATTTATTCAAAGCTTGGCTTATATCCTTAATTTGCTCAAAGTCAACGTTGGTTTTTGAAAAAAAAGGTTTCGCATTCATGATCGCATTTTGCTGGGGGACATTCCTTTCTGAACTTTTGTATCAATGCTTAATAATATGACCAGTCATAAAATACATAACCATATCCATAACCTTTTTTATTAGCATAAAAAACGAGTTAATATACTGGTTTAGTTAAATTAAGTTTAAGAAATTTATTCACACACTACACCTAACAAAGCAAAAGTGTAGACAACGTAGATTATTAGCTTAACCTAACGATCCTGAATTATCGATTACACTAATTTTATTTCTTATTATTATTTTTTTTTTTTTGGTAATAAAAACAATTTGAATTTTCAGTATTCCATAGTTATTTTTTTCAGGTCACTATATAACAGTTTTGTTTACTATGATTATGGCATCCTTCATATCGATATTTTCCAAGCTTAGATTAAGATTATTCTATGAGAAATCAGTAATTAATTTAATATTTTGGTATATCCTGTTTAATTACAAAATATAACTGTAAACAATGATTATTATTCATTGTATTTTGACACAATTTCGTATTATGTGTCATTAATGTTTGAATAGCAGAAACAATGAAACAATCAATGAAATAATACCTCGGCTATTTGGGGGTTAATTAGGTCAGTCTTTAAAGAAGAATTCGGATTTTTTTTTTGTTAATTAAGTAAATGACATGATTAGGGGTAGTTCTTAACTTGGGAAAGCTATCTAGAATCCTGTAAATTATGCAAGAATTATCTCTGTGAAATATTGAGTCAACGTTGACGTCATCACCAGTCTAAATTACTAATGCAATATCGCCTCGTAGGCAGGCAACCTGGTTTGTGGCCTCTATGGGCCTATTTTTATCGTGACTCGATAGAATTAGTTGTTCATGCTTGATTCTCCTTGAGGTAAAAAATTACGACAAATCCTTAGCTTGTATAAGTAACTTCACGTAGTGTAATAGTTGGTATATATTTCACTGATTTGGTTCTTAAGGCATTTTTAAGCTTACCAATTCATAAGTCACTGACTTAATGTCTAATAGAATGAAGTAGAAATTTGATATTATTAAAAGAATATACCCAAGTATTCTTATATTCTATTAGGTACTTGACTCTCAAGGCTGTACATTTTCCTGTGGATGATTATGATTATTCTATGATGATATTTTGATTTCACATTAAAGCGAAGGATGGCAAACAATGGCCAGGTTTAAAAAATGTGAAAAAAATACCAAGTCTAAGATGAATTATGAAAGGATTTTAAGATCAACCTAAAATTGTATTTCAAATGATTATTTTAAGTGTTTTAAACTGGAAACTCTAATGGGTATAGTTCAGGTTTGACCGATTATAAAGTGGAAAGGCATATCCTTGCCTGAAATTGCAGCATACTTCCAACATATATGTATTCGAGGTGTTTATTTACTATTAGTTCAGATTCATCCCAGTTTGATTTTTTGTTTTAAATTGGATAGACTGCCACAATGTCATCGAAAGAATGACGCCAGTATGGCATTGTCCACAGACTTGGATCTATACATTTTTTTTTTTTTTATTTACCAAATTTAGTAATCAACACAAAGGTTTATTCTTTACTAGAATAGGCGTGATGGTTAGCTGAAGGATCTTTATTATTAACAACGGAATTGATAACATTTTGGAATATTTGAGTAATTTGATTTACGCACGATTTAACTCTTTCCGTATAGAAATTGCATGAATGCATTATACCTGCGCGGATAACATTATTTGCTATACGAAATTTCGGGCAGACTGCCATTAAGACCAACCGAGGTATCGTTTAATTAATATATTTGTTGCTGCATTACGGTCTTATGTTGATATTTTCTTCATCATTTCACTGGGCAATAATCAAGAAAAAATTTCCTCACCATTGAAAATAATAAGATACTCTTGATGACCACGGCGAACTTTCATCTTTAACATGGTCGCAAATCATTCAAAGAAATGGTGGCGTTCTTTTCATTGTTAATTGTAAATACTAGTATTAAGTTACATTCATTACTACAGTATAATCAATTGTAATATCAAGAAACAATAACCGATCAATCGATGAAATCAAAATTCGATAGAAATGACCGCAATATATGCATTACATTTACGTGTAGGAAGTAAGTGTTTGGTTTCCCAGAATTTAAATATTAAATCAATGTACTGAAATTCATGAAAACAGACATTTAATGTTAAGAGAAGTTGGAAGCTTATTTCCATAATTTTTACGCGTGTATTAGCTGCGGCTTTCTCTAATGAGTAATACACGAGATTGTTATCTGATTGGAGACCACGACATTGCATGACTATAAGTCTACGAAGTGACCTTTGCTCAATTCGAGCGATGCTTTCAGTATAGTCGATGCGAGGATCGTTCACATTAGGCATCGCAAGGGTAGTCGAGTGGCTGTAGTATTATAATGATGCGGTAAGTTTATGCACATAGAATTTATTGGTTTTATCGCTTGTGTCTATTCTTACACGTTTTGTCACTTATTTGCAAAGGATTCCATATTTGTCTCCCGTTTGTTACAGTAGAGGTGGTTGTAAATATTATTCAACAATAGGCATTATGTGATCGTTAAAATCGAACTTTTGCAAGGGTGAGTTGATTGAGATTCTCTAGACGGATAGTCCAGTGCAGCAATTAGATTATTTTATGGAAGCGAAGTACAGCGGTCACGCACGTTGGAGTGTTTGCTGTAAATGGTAAGAAATTAATTATTAGAAATTCCAAACGATGATTGATGGCAACTTCATTATTTGAAATGTGTGTGTGTGTGGGGGGGGGGGACTCAAAAATATTTAGAGTACATTAATTCAGATTTTTTGTGGCAATTTATCGCTAGTATAAATTCTTCCATCCTGGAAGATGCGGATTGGCAATCTCAAAAGTTCAATAACCGGACAGATATATTTTGTTATCAAGTCAATACTTACCGGAAACTTTTGAAGATATAGTTACTTATGATTATTATGATACACAGTAAAGAAAAGTTAATGTGAACTGTCACGATAAGCCTGATAAATGGTGTTAAACTGCCAATGTGGCTGTGGTGTTTGAAATATTTGTTTTGGTGTTAAATACCCAACATGTTATCATGTCACATGATAGCTGATAAAGTGGTGTTACCGCTGTGTTGGTGTTTGGATAAATAATTTGTTTGGTGTTAAATAACCCGAAGATGTCATCAATGAACCCTACGATGAAGCCTTAGTGGTGTTAAACGCAATGGTGTTGGTGTTTGAAATAAGTTGTTTGGTGTTAAGAATATCAACGAACAGTCATCATGTGATCACCAATGATAGGCCTGATAAGTGGAGTGTTAAGCCAAATGTGACTTAGGTGTTTGAAATACATTTGTTTGGTTTAAATAACCCCGTGTTGTTAAAATTTTTACAGCTGTTTTGTATTGTATGTGTACACCATGAGTGTTCAATTTAAACACACCAGTTTTCAGTTGGGTAACTTCACAATGATACACCCTGTGGACGACATTGTTTTTTTTTTGTTCCCGGCAGGGATACGATGAGGAATCGGATATCAAGAGACAAGATCAATCGGGTGTACATGAAGGTGTTAACAAATGCTATTGCATCTACATGCGTGATGTTTATTATTGTATAAAGGTGAAGTATAGAATATACATTCTAAACTACTTAGTATTCTTCAAAAAAGTACATGATTGATATTTGTCTGGCAGAATGATATATCTATAAAGCTTATTGACGTATCGGGAGATTCATTCTGTGTGGAACCGTGTCGGTATATAAGGTATTGCAATGACATATCCTGAGTATAATTAAATGATTAAATCGATGGGGGGGTAAGCGTCTCCCTACCATTAAGCAGAGGTACTTATGATGATGTTCAGGTGGTTGTTTTTGCAGATGCAGCGAAATTGGACTCTAATTTTTACTCCTAAAATAATCAATTGTACGAATTTAGACGGCCAATCCAGAGAAGTGGGTGTGGTGAGGAAGATGAACCTGTTCTGATGCACTAGTGGTCCCAAAATCATCGGAAATTATATTTTTTTATATATATAAATCATATACACTAGTCAGATTGGGTTTTTTGCCATAGACTAAAAGATCATACTTTCATGCATTTATTTCATTTCATTTGGTTGTGTCATCCTGAGATATATTGATTTTCTGCAATGATCAAAATCGATTGTGTCAGGATACTGTATGTCGTAACATGTGTATCGCGAGATTCTGCATATTGTTCAACGAAGA
>JZLH01S0176541.1:22133-46163 GCA_001188425.1 Eucidaris tribuloides | reverse complement strand
AAGGGGAAAATTAATGTTGCAGGTCTATTTTATCAAACAATACAGACTGTGTTAATTTCTAATAGGGAACTTTCTTTTCTCAGTCCACTGCATGTGTATACTAAAATTATTCAATACAGTGGCAATCGACAATGTTGTGTTATGTTTTCTAACGTATACATTTACATTTAGCATGCTTATCTGATAAATGTAAATACCAATGAATATCTCCCAGCGACAGTTTTGAACATTTCAGAACTGTAATGGCACTTTAGAGAACCAAGACAATTTGAACGAACTAAAATATATTTTAATGTTCAAAGTGATTTTATCCACGAAAAACACGTCCCTGTAGTTCTCTTTGGAAATCTCCGAAGTGCAGTTATAATTGTCTTTCCAGACAGTCCCAGACCAGCAATGAAGGTATTTTTGCATAATACGCTTTATTATATTTTTTGTTGGTCTATCTCACGACTGTCATTAAAAATAAAACCCGTGCAAGCAATAACTGGTTTAGTCAATAATAGTAAGGTTGCGGTCGTGTTTACTTTTATTTGAATATCACAACAAGGACACTCACAGAAAAAAAAATAATATAATTTCCCGAAATAATACCGATTAAGTCAGGATCATTGATTAAAGGGATACAATGTTGTTCAGCCTAAGGTAAGAATCCCCCCCCCCGTTCCCGACCCGAAAAAAAAGAAAGATCAAAAGTCATTAAACTCTATTTAACATTGTCGTGACTGTGGCGTTCAATTTAAAAAAAAAAATCAAAATGGGCAAGTAAACAAACACCGTTGAATACAAACCGTTGGAAAGTCAAACTGCCACTGACAAGATATTAATGGATAAACATGATACATGACTTATACAATCATGTTAACACTACCCTATTTGGGAAGTTGACATGACATAACTGGTTACTCACAGATTTTCAGTCTTAGAGCACTAAAATATCATTTTGAAATACACTTTTTAGAGCTTCCTTTCTAGACTATACCAGAGACAGTAACTCTTTCGTCTGAGTTTAATGTAGATCAATAAATGGTCACTTATCCGTGAACTTGTGTGCTAGTTATAAGTAACGCTGAAGCCACAAGGATATACTAAACGGACTATAGTGGTACTTAAGAACTGTAATATTTACACTGCTTAAATCTTCAAGTGTTACTATAATAACATTATATCTTCATGATAGCCACAAAGATATACTAAACGGACTATAGTGGTACTTAAGAATTGTATTATTTACACTGCTTAAATCTTCAAGTGTTACTATAATAACATTATATCTTCATGATAGCACTTCATGTGACTATAATAACACTTTGTTATCATAATAACACTTCAAATCTTTTAGACACTTGATTTGTTTACAGTTATCATAGTAAGACATTATAACAACATTATGTTCTCATTTCGTCAAACCGTAACCACTTTTGTGATTTCTTTTTAAGGGGGATTGCGGGGGGGATTGAAGTGGTTGCTCATTGGTTTTCATTTTTAAAGTATTTAACAACCGTTTAGACATGCATTTTCAGGCTTAGTTCCTAGACCTCATCAGAGAGACTAGTAGCATGAAGTCCACGAAGCTCAGATATTTGAAACGGGAAAAACTGTTAAACGATGTTTTTATGTAACTTACGTAAAAGTACTTTTACTTCTTTAAAGAGTCTGCTCTTTCTGATGAGGTATAACTCTGATAACCTTAACACCTTATTAACCCTTTGAATGCTATAATGTAAAATAAAAAAACTAAACTTGGGGCTTTAATAGAAACTGTCATTTTGTACTGCTTGTAAATTTTCCTTTCTCCTCATTTACTTAGTACCCACAGAAACAAAATCATACCTATATGCTGCGGCAAATACATGAAATTCAAATTAAAGTTATTATTTTTTCTATCACACTCTTCAAAGTTGTTACAGAAAATCTTTCTTCCTGAATTACTTGTCTAGTCCGCGCCACTATCATAATTATATTCATTAAAGTAGAACAAATTGAAAATAGGGGAGTTTAAAATATGCGATGGATATATCATCAAGTGATCTCAGATATAGTCGATAGCATAAAATCTAACGCGTCTTATGTTTCATAATGTCATGTAATCTAGTGCCGGGGTATAGGATCCACTGTCATCGAAAGCATATTGTTATGCCGCCCCTTAACGTTTGCTGTGAATCGGGGAACGTAGTAGTCAGAAAGCGATGGAATCGCCATCCGTTCAGATTTTTAGCAATTCTGTTAATTACATTTCTGGAGATATTAGGTTTGACAATCAACTAATCAATAAAGTGTCCCAGATAAAATTTTTAGGTGTCAACCTCGACGATAAATTATCCTGGAAGCCTCACATTAATAATACTTGTAAAATTATCTCCAGAAACATTGGCATTATAAATAAATTGAAATGGTATTTACCACAAAACGTTCTATTCACATTATATTCAACTATTGTATTACCATACTTAAATTACGGCATTTTAGCCTGGGGAAATTCCATGGTCACCTAATTACAAAAGATTTTATTACTACAAAAGAAAGCAATGCGGATAATTTGTCACTCCAACTACCGAGCGCACACAGATTTCCTTTTCAAAAGTAACCGCATTCTTAAAGTCAATGATATTTATAGTCTGAACCTTGGCGTTTTCATGTTTCAACTAAATAGAAAAGAGCTGCCCAAGGTATTCTACAATATGTTCACAACAAACGACCAATACCATAATTATCCCACCAGACAAGCAAGTTTTTTTCATCCCCCCCCCGCACCCGAACTTTATTCGCCAATAAAATTTTTACGAATAGTGGACCCAAATTTTGGAACTCTTTATCCCCAGAAATACGCGAAACTAATACTGTATACACTTTCAAAAGAAAATTAAAGATATCCTTACTCAATGCACATAACAACAATCAATTGTAAACTATGCTCTACATACATAGTAATCAGTACTTATGTTAATGGACTGCATCCTCCCTGACAGTCTTATACATCTCAAATCCAATTATATTTCAATCAGTTCTCGTCATCTTTGACTTATCCTTGCCCTACATTTGACCGGTGTTTTTATTTCATCAAATTTGGAATACTGGCATTTTGTATTAATTGTTTCTCCTGCCCTTTTCTTATATCATCTTACGTCTCCTTTATTTCTCCTCTCGCTATTGTATTGTTAGTCCTTGTCCTGTTTTTTTTTCCACTAGTATTGTCATTTTTCCGGCTATCGTCCAAGTGTTAACTGTTTTTGTTTTGTTTTCTGTAACCACCTAACGGGCCTACAGACTATAAGCCTGGCTTCAGTAGGTTCCCCATTTACACCCTTTTTCATTATACTTGTGTTTGTTTGCTCTTTTTTGTTTTTGTTAATTTTCTAACTGCAAAATACTATACATCCACCAATATTGTTCAAATTACTTACTTTATTATTTGGTCGTGCAGTACATATATTGCACTATATAATTCTGTGTATACTCTGAATACAATGTAGATTGCATTATTGTTAATGTCACTGTGCATATTCATTTAATTTCTCATGTTAATGTACTTCAATCTGACAATGTACACAAATATACATTATACTATGTTATGTTATATTTGGTTGGAAATGAAATAAATGAAATGAAATGAAATGAATGAAAATGCAAAATTTTAAGTGGTTCACAAATGAGTGCACCTTATGTTGTCATTAAGCCCAGAGAAGACATCCGATATGTGTATTTTAATTTTCAAGCATTTGTGAATCGGGCTTCGGGCAAAATTGGCCTTAAAGTGACATTCCATTCGAGTAAATATTTAACCTCTGACGAGATATTATGTCATTCATAATAATGTATTGTCGTATGAAAATACGAAATAACAAAATAATAATGATGATGATGATTTTAATCACACCTATTTTCTTTATGATACATTGTTACAAAAAAATTAACAAAAACAAGGAAAGAAAAATGAATGTTGACATTTGATATATACCGTATATTTGATTTAAACAGTGATGATGATGTATGATGATGATGATGATGATGATGATAATGATCATGACGATAATGACGATGACGACGACTACGACGACGATGATGGTAGTGGCGGTGGTAGTGTTTATGATGATGATGATGATGATGATGATGATGATGATGATAATGATCATGACGATAATGACGATGACTACGACGACGATGATGGTAGTGGCGGTGGTAGTGTTTATGATGATGATGATGATGATGATAACGATGATTGCTCGATATAGCATCTAGTGCGGTGTTTTCAATTTCAGTCTGCTCTTTTCTTTTCTTCTTTGCATACACGGGTCAATTAAAGTGAGGTTAATAATATCTAATTACCAATCACCGTTCAACAAATTTCTGACATTAAGCATTAGGTAATGATTGTCAAAGTAAAGATTCTAACAACAATTAATTTATTTCTAAGACCAAGATGATAATCGATTTTTTTTTTCGGGTATCGTGTGCATCCACCGGAATCGACGGCAACCAACACTTGACAACGCCTTGTAGCCGTATCTATTCCTCATATTTATATTGATTAATTGAATAGACAAGAAATCTTCAAAGATAGAGGTAATAAAGATTTTTTTTTATTAAGTTTTAGCTAATCAACTAACTTCAAAATTTCAATCAAATCCATAGTTCTTCTTTTGTATACATGTTTTTTTTTTTCAAACTCGTGTTCCCACAGTAGAAAATATTGACTTTGTATACATAAATGTTTCCTTATTTTCTCCAAGCTTTCACGAGAGAAAGTGATGTAACGCCCTCTAACAGCATGAAGATATATTAGCCCTGACATGCCTGGAAAGCAAATACATGTAGAGGGAAATTGCCGTTACCGTAGGTAAAAAAAAAAAAAAATTCAACGGGTGTGTTGTGACAGTTGTCATCTAAAGAGGGCGGCATAGGGATTTATTCAAAGCTTGGCTTATATCCTAATTTGCTCAAACGTCCAACGTTGGTTTCAAAAAAACGTTTCGCATTCACTGATTCGCATTTTGTCTGGGGGAGACATTCCCTTTCTGGAACTTTGTATCAATGCTAATAATATGAAGTCATAAAAATAACCATAACCATATCCCATAACCCTTTTTATTAGCATAAAAAACGAGTTAATAATACTCTTTACGTTAACATTAAGTTTAAGAAATTTATTCACACACTACAACCTAACAAAGCAAAAGTGTACAAGCACAACTAGATTTACCTTTAACCCTACCATCCTGCAATTATCACGCTTACACTAATTTTATTTCATTATTATTATTTTTTTTTTTGGTAATAAACACAATTTGAATTTTTCAGTATTCCCATAGTTATTTTTTTCAGGTCACTATTATAATCAAGTTTTGTTTACTCATGATTATGGCCTCCTTCATATCATAAATTTTCCAACTTAGATAAGATTATTCTATGATGAAATCAGTAATTAATTTGTAATAGTTTTGGTATACCTGTATTATTTAACCCAAACAAATATAACTGTAAACACATGATTATTATTCATTGTATATTTTGACAACATTTCGTATTATGTTCATGTAATGTTTGAAATGCAGAAAACAAATGAAATCAAATCAAATGAAATAACAATACCTCGGCATTTTGGGGGTTAATTAGTCAGTCTTTAAGAAGATTCAGGGATTTTTTTTTGTTACTTAAAGGTAAATGACATGATTGGGGGTAGTCTTCAACTTGGGCTGAAACTACTCTAGAATCCAGTAAATTATGCAAGAATTCTCCTGTGAAAATATTGGAGTCAAACGTTGACTCATCACTCAGTCTAAAATTACCAATGTCAATATCCCTCGTGGCAGGCAAACCTGGTGTGTGGCTCTCTATGGGGCCTATTTTTATCGTGCCCCGATAGAATTAGTGTTCATGCTTGATTCTCCTTGAGTAAACAAATTACAGACAAATCCTTCTAGCTTGTATATCCACTCCACGTAGTGTATAGTTGGTATATATTTCAACTGATTTGGTTCTTAAGGCATTTTCAAGTCTTCCCAATCATGTCACTGACCTTTAATGTCTATAGAACGAAGTAAAGAATATTTCCGATATTATTAATATCAGACCCCAAGTATATCTTATATTCTATCTAGGTCACTTGACCTCTCAATGGCTGTACATTTCCGTGGATGATTTATGAATTATTCTATGATGATTATTTTGTATTTCCAACCATTAAAGCCACAGGGATGGCAAACAATGGCCACAGTTTACAAAATGTGAGCTACATAATCCTCCAAGCTCTAAGTGCCTTTGATAAGGTTTAAGATCAAGCCCTAAAAAATTGTATTTCAAAATGATTATTTAGTGCTTTAAAAACGTGAAACTCTATGGGTACTCAGGTTGACCGGATTCACCAAAAGTGGAAAGGCATATCTTGCACTAAATGGCAGCATACCTTTCCAAACATTTGTATTCGAGGGTGTTTATTTACTATGTAGTTCAGATATCATCACAGTTTGATTTTTGTTTTAATTGGAAGCTCCACAATGTACATCGAAAGAATGACCTCGAAGTACATGCACTGTCCACAGACTTCATCTATCACATTTTTTTTTTTTAATTTACCAAATTTGTAACTAACACAAAGGTTTTCTTTTACATAGAAATAGCGTGATGTTAGATGAAGGCATCTTTATTATTAAACAACGGAATTGTTAACAACTTTGGAATTTTGAGTATGTGATACGCACGATTTAACTCTTCCGTTAGAAATTGCATGAACTGCATTATACGCTCTGCAGACGATACATTTTCGCTATACGAAACGTTCGGGCAGACTGCCATTACAGACCAACCGAGGTATCGTTTAATTATATATTTTTGCTGCCATTCGATGTCTTATCTTGATATTTTCTTCATCACTGCAAATAATCAAGAACAACATTTTCCTCACCATTGAAAATAATCAAGATACTCTTGATAACACGGCGAACTTTCATTTCTTTAACTGTCAGCAAATCATTCACAGAAATGTGCGTTCTTTCATTTGTTATTGGTAAATACTGTATTAAGTACATTCATTACATCACAGTATAATCAATTGTAATATAAAGAAACAATAACCGCAATCAACGATGAAATCAAAAATTCGAAGAATGACCGCAATAATGCAGTACCTTACGTGTAGGAGTAAAGCCTGTTTGGTTCCAAGAACTTAAATATTAACATCAATCTACTGAAATTCACTGAAAACAGACCATTTAATCGTTTAGAGAAAGTAATAGGAAAGCTTATTTCCAATAATTTTTACCGTGTCATTAGCTGCGGCTTTCTCTAATGAGTGAACTACACGATACTCGTTATTACCTGATTGGAAGACCACGATCATTGCTAATGACTTCATAAGTCATCGAAAGTGACCTTTCTCAAATTTCGAGCGATGCGTTTCAGCTATAGTCGGTATGCAGAGGATCGGTTCAGCATTTAGGCATCGCAAGTGGCGTATGTCGAGTCAGCTGTAGTATATAATGATGCGGTACAGTTTATGCACAGAAGTTTATTCGCGTCTTTAATCGCTGTGTCCTATCTCTTACCGTTTCTGTCCTTATTTGCAAAAGGATTCCATATTTGTCTCCCGTTTGTTATCAGTAAGAGGTGGATTGTAAATATCTATTCCATACAATAATGGCATTATTGTGATCTTAAAATCGAACTTTGCAAGGGTGAGTTTGGATTTGAGTCTCTAGACCGGAAGTCACCGTCGCAGCAATTCAGATTATTTTATGGAAGCGAAGTACAGCGTCACGCACGTTGGAGTGTTTCGCTGTAATCGGTAAGAATATTTAATTTAGAAACTTCCAAACGTGATTCGTGCACCTTCATTATTTTGAATGTGTGTGTGTGGGGGGGGGGGGGCGACTCAAAAATATTTAGGCTACATTAATTCAGTTTTTTGTGCAATTTATCGCTAGTTAAAATATCTTTCCCATGCCTAGGAAGAATGCGGATTGGTCAAAAGTTCAAAATACCGACAATCAATCATTTTGTTTCAAGGTCAATACTTACCGGAACACTTTTTTGAAGATATAGTTCTTCATGATTATTATGATCACACAGTAAAAAAACTTAAATGTGACCTGTCACCATGATAGCCTGATAAAATGGTGTTAACGCCAATGTGCTTGGTGTTTGAAATAATTTGTTTGGTGTTAAAATAACACCAAACATGTCATCATGTCACCATGATAGCCTGATAAAGTGGTGTTAACGCCAATGTGCTTGGTGTTTGAAATAATTTGTTTGGTGTTAAAATAACACCGAACATGTCATCATGTCACCATGATAGCCTGATAAAGTGGTGTTAACGCCAATGTGCTTGGTGTTTGAAATAATTTGTTTGGTGTTAAAATAACACCGAACATGTCATCATGTCACCATGATAGCCTGATAAAGTGGTGTTAACGCCAATGTGCTTGGTGTTTGAAATAATTTGTTTGGTGTTAAAATAACACCCGTGTTGTTAAATTTTTACACCATGTCTTGTATCTGTATTGTGTAACACCATGAGTGTTCAATTTAACACACCAGTTTTTGCAGTGCGCTAACTTCACAATGTAAACACACTGTGGACGACATTGTTTTTTTTTTTCCGGCAGGGATAAACAGATGAAGGAATCGGAATACAAGGCAGACAAGTCAAATCGGTGGTGTAAAAGGTGTTAAGCAAATGCCTTTCATCTACATGCGTGATGTTTTATATGTATAATATAAGGTCGAAGTATAGAATATACACTTCAAACTACTTGTATTCTTCAAAAAAGACATGATTGATATTTGTGCTGGCAGACTGATATTCTATAGCCGTTTAATTGACGTATCGGCGAGATCCCCATCTCTGTGGACCGTGTCCGTATAAAGGCATATTGCAATACATATACTCTGAAGTATAATGATTCAAATCATTAGGGGGGGGGGGTAAAGCGCCTCCTCCCCTACCCCAATATAACGCCAGAGGTACTCTAATGATATGTTTCAGTGTGCTTGTTTTTGCATGCATAGAAACGAAATTGTGACTCTAATTTTTACTCTAAAATAAATCACATTGTACGGAATATTAGAGCGCCATATCGCTCAGAGAAGCTGGGTGTGGTTGAGGAAATGAACCCTGTTACTGCATGCCACTACAGTGCGTCCCCCCAAAAATGGTCCAATCGGAAATTATTTTTTAATATATGAAAATCATATACAACCTAGTCAAATTGGGTTTTGCCATAGAACTAAAAGATCATACTTTCCAGTGCAATTTATTTCATTTCATTTGGTTGTGTCAATCCTGAGATATATTGAATTTTCTGCAATGATACAAAATCGCATTTGTCCCAGGATACTGTATGTGCCGTACATGTGTATGCAGATTCTGCATATTGTTCAACAAAGACACCCCCCCCCCATGAGAGTGTGAAAAGTATTGTGTAATCGTTCAATTTAGCTGAACGAATAGATTTGTCAGGTTGTACATTTCTGATTTCCTATTATTTGCAGTACAAAGGAGGTACATAACTTTGACACAAAAGTGGGACAAACGTGATTTTGCCTGACTGCACAAAAGTAATCATAACTTTCGACTTATAAAAGCAAATCAAATGGGGTTAAGTTTATCAGAAAGACAATTTATTCTGCTTTAAATTGTGTTATTGATTTGCACGTCAAAAAAAATCTATATGAATCAAATCAGCTGAAATCATATCCAATGTGAAGATTAATATAAAATAAACACCTCTCATAGAGACTTGGGGTAAAATATTGAGTTTTGGTTAAAATCTGGACGGTTAAACTTCATCCTTTTTCCATTTGCTCAGGAGCAAATTGTAAAAAATCCGCGACGTCAAACGTGCACGTGCCGTTCCAAAAATGGTCCGATCAGCCGTTAGCCAAAGGTCGCGCAGGGGGATAGCCGTTAACCAATCAGAGGGCTGCGCTCGTCTTGCTACGGTGCACAGTAACCGCGATTCGCATTTTGAGCAAAATTGAAACTCACAGAAAGAACAACATTCTGGTAACATGTCGTTATTAGTTTTTCTCATAAAACAACAAATTCATGACGTATGGATCTCAGACTTTCAACCCACCATTTGTAAGTACTAAACTACCGTTTGGTATTGATAATGAAGGGAAGTAATGGACTTGCACATCCCAACACAATCTTTAATATGATACCAAATACACATACCTTTTAAGAAAATTACATACCTTAAATATTTTTTTTTCCCGATTGGACCATTTTTATTGGGACACACTGTACAACAAAATTCCATAGAATACTTACGCCTATTCTGAGGGTGGTACTTTAGGAGTTAAACTTCTACACCGTATATCTAAGTTTCCGGTTATTTGTCCGACCTTCATTCTGTCTGTTATTTTCCTTATATCACTGCCTTTATTTATCAAACTTAAGTTAAATCTCATACTTGCATTACCTAAAAAAATAACTGCGTATGTGGTTGCCCAAGTAGACTTTGTATTAAAACTTAAAACGGGCAATTATCAAACAAGTTCTGTTCAGTGAACTGACGGACTCTTTTCGTAATTCATACAAATGTCTGACCCTCTTTTCATTACTTGCTTTTTAGATGCGTGCAACCATGCATTTCCGAGTCGAAATATTTTTTTTTCTGAAGTTTGTCCTTGTGTCAACTCTTACACGCTTGGACAAATTTGGCGTTCGTGTAAACGTTAGACAGTGTATTCCCAGTACATGTAACAGTAAATAAATATCAGGTTGATCCTACCTTTGTGCTATCATAGCGTATGGGCCTATATTGGTGTGTGACCATGTGTTCTTGTGTGGTGAGAAAAGTTAGGAGTCCTAAATTGTATAAGCCCACCGCATATAATACAGACATTCCAAGATTTTTTAGTGATTGCAGGAAATAAGTGGCCTAGCGGCGGAACATTGGAATACAATCATATCATATAGGTAATGTATAATATCATTGGAGTGACTTAATATCTAACTATATCAAGTTCCCTTGCGTGGAGCATTTTGTATCGCAGACTATTACTTACAAACCTTGTTGAATACGTTTCCGTAATATCTACAGCCTGTATATGCTCTATCAGTTTTAGGAGCCAATAGGGTACCAATGAAATACTGGATTAATGTCCTGGGTTGCATTCATGATTTCATTGGCAGTTGGACTCAATGAATTGCTATATTCATGTGACAGGACTAGATAAGAGATAAAATAATGTTCGTTTATAATCGTTACATTGTAGTCCATGGCTACATATTCATGTGGACAGGGACAAATTAATTGATTGAATGATTGGTCGATCGATCGATCGATCGATCGATTGATTGATTGATTGATTGATTGATTAATTGATTGATTAATTGATTGATTGATTATTTGATTGATTGATTGATTGATTGATTGATTGATTGATCGATCGATCGATTAATAAATTAATTGATAGACATAATTATACATACATGTACATGTCATACATCAGACAGTGACGTGTAATTATCTGAATTATAGAGAGCGTATACACTTTTAAAAATCCCGGGTCAGAGTGACTCGGAAAAGAATCTGTTGGGGGCACACCCAGAAAAGGGTCAATTTTAACCAAATTCCTGGTCAAGATTGACCAAAATATGAATCAAACTGACTTGGATTTTGGTCAAACTTGACCCGGAATGTGGTTAAACCTGACCCTTTTCTGAGTGTGTCCCCAACGGATCCTTTCTCCGAGTCAGCCTGACCCGGAATTTTTAAGAGTGTATTGTGCATACCTGTCAAACATTTGTCTTATACTGCGAAAAAAATAATGACGGGATAATTTTAATACTCGGATTGTTGCCGAATATGGATACCATAATATTATTTATTTTCAACATCTTCGGTGTTGCTCTTGTTGTTTGTAGTAATTGGTTTGATGTTAAAATAACACTCAATTTGTCGAAATTAAACTCCACACCTATATCGGACATCATCAAAAGATGTACAATTTAACGCCTCGGGTTTGGCGGTGCAGAATGACTTTAGTGTGATTCCAAAGGAAATGCAACGCTCTCACACAGAGATTACGAGACGCAGGCAAGACAACGCTTGGCGTTTACTTTTTTGTTTAAGATAAAATATGTTGTAAAATAATTGCAATGAATACATTGTAAATCTGCCAATTGAGGTACATATACTATGTGGTTTACATTTACATTTGACATTGGCGTGTGCAGTTACTTTCACCGTGAAACAAATCGCTGGCCTTCATCAAAATGTGGGAGATGAGGAATCCCGGAAGAAGCAAATATCATATAATTCTTTTCAATTTTTTATATCTTCCTTTGTCTTTATATTGTTCCAGTGTCAGCCATTCATCTAGATGCTAAATTTTTGCAATTTTGAGATGAAGACGGGCGGATGAACCACAAGAGGTTAAAAGTACTTCAACCTGAATAATCTACAGCATCCATTTAATGCAATAGAGCGATGGATTTCTCCACCGCAAGCATCAATTCCTCGGTCAACTCGACCTGCACCTACGCCCTCCTCGACCAATGCGAACTCACCATCACGTTATCGATCATTCTTCTTCCTGTTACTCTCACCATGATCGTAATCGGAGTGACCGCCAATATTCTCGTTCTGTCCGTGATTCTCGCCTACCGCGAGATGCGGACAGTGCCGAACGTCTACATAGCCAATCTCGCAATAACGGACATCATGTATCTTGTATTTGTCGGCGGGCCTAATTCGTACGAGTTTGGCTTGGGGGCATTCCAGCCGGAGGAAAATAAGCCATCGTTGGCAACCCTCGTGTACTACATGGAATTAGTAAGTTAAAGTTAATGGAATGATCTAGAATCATGGAAAAGATAAGGTTCAGGGAGGAAGTGTGGGAATTACATTTTTATCAATAGTCAGAAAATGCTAAAGAGCGTACAGTGGCCAGTATTTTCACAATAATTGAAATGAACTGCAATTTTGATTACGCTGCTTGGGGCTTTCAAATACTTCAGCTGTCACTAATATCATTAAGGCCCGCGGATCTATATAATCACAACTCCACCCTCATCCCAGTTATAATGCCAAATTCGCTCTAATGAAATAAAAGCTCCCGAAAGAGTTTTGTTTGTCATGAATTAATAGGTCAATGGTCATACTACGGAGCGTATGAAGGTTTCCAAAGGGTAATTGTGATTCAATTCACTCTATAGATCTTTCGGGGTTCTAAGAGGCGTGGACAAGCCCTCTCCTCCATGAGTTTATAGACGGGGAAAAAACACTTCTAATCTTTTCTAGGAGTGAAACTCTTTATACTCGGTAACTCAAATCTAACATTTTTCAAAATTATTCACACACAGGTAACTGCCGCAGCAACGATTATAATGATGACAGCACTGACAATGGATCGTTTCATGGCCATAGTTTACCCGCTACGCGCCAAAAAGTATAGGTCGACAATGAGAGCATCAATTGTATGCGCAATCGTCTGGATATGTGAGTACCTCAAAACGACTGAAACACATTTTTGTATTGATCTGATAACAATCAGACAGGGCAGTAAAATGTGTCATGATTGAACAGGAAGGCAATTTTTATAGATGGGAATGTTACAGATAAATTTAAAGCTTTTAGCATAGACAGAAATTGCTTCCAGATTAACATTTTGAATGTTAATTAACCTATTGGATGATGACCAATGCAATAGACACGTGGCTGACTTTAAAATCTGGGGAACACCTAGGGCTGTATCCTTGGTAATACGTAGGCAGGGCGTGGTCACGCGATGACCAGGGACAAGACTGTACGTCCACCCCAACCTCAATTATTGCATTGCTCTAAAGTGATGGGTTCAGATTTGGTTCACTGGGGGGGGGCGCAATGCAGGTCTCCGAAATCGAACTGTTGAACATTTCAGTCTCTTGACGTGTCCAACTCTTTACTCATCCATCCATCCCACCCCACCATTTCCCTTTCCTTTCGTTTTACTTCGATGTGTTACACGTGAACCTATATCCTATATGCGGCACTGCAAATCAGTGTGTTCTCTGTCGAAGTAAACACGCTGCTACGCCTCCCCCTCCCCCACCCACCACCCCACCCCCCCCCCAAAAAAAAATGTACTTCAGTAACACGAGTTCCTGATAACTTCATTACAGGTAAAACTTAATTTATAGTTCTCATTTCACAAAATGATGCCAGTTATCTTATCTTATCTTATCTTATCTTATCTTATCTTATCTTATCTTATCTTATCTTATCTTATCTTATCTTATCTTATCTTATCTTATCTTATCTTATCTTATCTTATCTTATCTTATCTTATCTTATCTTATCTTCCTTTCAGTTTCTTTTTCATTTGGAGCAATTTACTTCGGTGCACCAATCGGAACAAGTATGTTAGAATCGTGGCGGGTACCCAACGCCAGAATTTTCACCACAGCAGGAGTGGTGGTCATCTACGTTATCCCCTTGTGCGTGATTGCTGGGTGTTACAGCGCCATCTTGCGGGTAATTTGGAAGAAGCGAGTGATCGACCAGCAACCATCCCAACAGGGCAAAGCCTTACGGAAACGCCAAAAACACAAAGTATTACGAGCATCGTTTTTGATCGTACTGCTTTTCTTTCTCAGCTATGGCGTTTTCCACTGCGCGTTTTTGTGGATCGCTTATGGAGGATCTCGAACGGCTAACCCCGCGACTATTATCGTTCATTTAGCACAGTGCAGAAATACTTTTTTTGAACAGCTTGATCAACCCGTTTTTGTACGCACTATCACACGACAAGTTTTATACGTACATACGACGATTGCTGTGTTATCCGTGCACCGCGTGTGGAAACAAGTGTAAACGGGAACGTAATGCTCGAGATTCTAGTCACCCTGGTCGTCTATGGCATACAAGATCTAGCGAACAAACACTAGCCTTTGATAACTTACATCTGCAAGTAAATGATGTTGACCAATTAACGAAATTATGAAGAAAATGGCGTTGATCGACGAATATTTTAAAACCTGCCAGGAGACCTTAAACGCTTACATGACAATAATTGAGGAACAACTATGGATTTTGACATATTATATGAGACATATCTCTGCCGAAAAAAACGCATTGTTATTAACAACGTGTTTACATGATGAACACAGTGTGACACTGTGTGGATTCACAGTGTGGCATGTATCGTATAATGTGATCACTGTGTGGTCATAGACAGTGTTCATGGATAACAGTAGCCCGCTAGCCAATGGCTAGCAAAAAATTATGGCGGACTAGCCAAAATCTAAAGTAAATAGTCTGCATACCTAGCCAAAATATTTCTTAAAAGGTAAATGACATCATTGGGGGTAGTCCTCAACTTGGGCTGAAACTACTCTAGAATCAAGTAAACTATGCAAGGATTCTCCTGTGAAAATCTTGTAGTCAAACGTTGACTCATTCTAAAATAAACAATGTCAATATCACTCGTAACATGGAAACCTACTGTGTGGCTCTCTATGGGGCTTATTTTTATCGTCCCCGATAAAATTAAGATACTCCTATGTTTATGCTTGATTCTCCTTAAGTAAACAAATTACAGACAAATCCTCCCAAGTGGGATATCCACCCCTGCTAGTGTATAGTTGGTATCTCATTTGGTTCTTGAGGCATTTTCAAGTGTTTCCAATCATGTCACTAACCTGTAATGTCGCACAAAACAGTATGAAACATATTCGTTTTTTTGGGGGGGGGCGGGCTGGACAGAATTCTTCGGGGATTTTTTTTTTGTTAATTTGAAAGCTTTATGCCCAAAGGTCATATCACACCAATAACAGATTCTGAATATCTTTCGGTTTTTTTTTTTTATTAATTAATGAAAAATCTCGGGGGGGGGACCCCCGAGATTACGGGGTACCCCGATTTTTTTACATTATAGCATCCAAAGGGTTAATAAGGTGTTAAGGTTATCCGAGTTATACCTCATCAGAAAGAGCAGTGTCTGTTCTTTCTAATGAGGTATATATATATAGGTTATATTATTTAATGTTCGTTATGTCATGTCATATTGTGTTATGTTTATCATTATGTCATGTATAACATATGTTATATGTGTATTTATTTTCATTATGTTTTTGATAATGGAAATAAAACCTGAATCTGAAATCTGAAATCTGAAATTCACCTCATTGATATCAACAAGAAGTAAAGGTATACTTATTTCACCTCAGGCTGAATCCGCCCCCCCCCCCTCCCCCCCCACCCACACACACACACACACTCGTGACATGGAATCGCCACCACTGCAACTCTCACAATTCATACAAAACTTAGGGTGATTGTTTTATTTCATACAAAGACATTCTCCGGTCTTATTCAGTCTTACATGTTCTCATTTGTGGGGAGTATGGCCCGCATTTTGAAGTCAGAATGTGAAATGAAGTTAGGCCTGAATTAGACCGGGATTAAAGAGGTACTTAGCCTGATTTTAGGATACGGACCTATTTTTCACACCTGTCGACAAATTAAAACCGATACCCCATCTTGAAACAAACAATTCTGACCATAGATACTATAACGATGTCACTGTATAAACTGATCGATATGATGTTCTAGGTCCCTTTTCTAGTTTCCAAACTTATTCACAAGGCCATCACTGGCCGGAAGAAAACCATTTCACAATCCGTTTCCAAGGTTACGTGCTATTTGGCCTAATCACTGCAGGCGGCACGAGCCCTGCATGGTATAACGTTTCTCTTTGGTTTGACAAACGGTTGTTCTTCTGTAGCCTTTAGCAATATTCCCTTGGTTTCATCATTTATACATGTAGGATGGTACGTGATCCATTTGCATTTTGTTAAAGAAAACGGCATGAACAGTGTGGCAATGCATGTGTGCATGTGCAAGCGACTGTCTAATCGATATATAGGCCTACATGTAGTCTTATTTTTCAGACCCGACTACCTGTTTTGTGGGTGTAAAGGATTATTTAGTTAATTAAGTTGTTTAGGTAGTTACTTAATTAGGTAGTTAGTGTGACTGAATGTTGATTTAGGTTTTTAACTTATTTGTTATTTTCCAGTGTATCAATAGGACAAGAATGAAATACCGACATATAGGCCTACAATGGTATACTATAACCAACAGAACGAGACAGGAAAGAGTAAAAAAAAAGGGATCAACAAACCGAAAAAGCAAATCATATATTTATCTTATTGATTGATCGTTTGGTTGATTGATTGATTGATTGATTGATTGATTGATTGATTGATTGATTGATTGATTGATTGATTGATTGATTGATTGATTGGTTGATTGATTGATTGGTTGATTGATTGATTGATTGATTGATTGATTGATTGATTGATTGATTGATTGATTGGTAGATAATTCATTGATTGATGATTGATTGATTGATTGATTGATTGATTGATTGATTGATTGATTGATTGGTAGATAATTCATTGATTGATTGGTAGATAATTCATTGATTGATTTGTTCATTTATGTATTTATTGCAAAAGCAGCAGAAATAGTGGAAGTTCCTATCGAAAATACTCCAAATAGAAAATGGAAGCAATAAAGAAAAATACTGGATGGTAAAAGAAGAATTTAATGGGAGAGAAATCAAATCATACTTTGAGTCAGGAAAATCTGTTTTAGTTAATGACAACTGAGCATGAAGACCTGACATGAGAAGGGTCAGGCTTGTACGACCTCTAGTAAAAGCTGCTTTGCTGTGAATGCAGCCATTAATTGACTGTCTTCTGAATTTAAATCTAGAAGTAGTAGGCAAAGTATGACCGCTTGAAAGCCTGAAATCTGAAACACAATTTAAATAGTATGGGACAGAATGGAACAGGGGAAAATAATATCGCCTGGAGGCGAAAGAAACGAATGATTTCATTCATGAGTACATCATCTGTATGACTATTGTAGACAGATTGTTCATGCTCTTGGGCAAATATGATAATTATGGCGATTGGATACGTCGTTATGAGTACACAGAGTTATTTTTTCCGTATATGAAAGTGAATCAAATGAAATAAAGTCGTAAAAATATACTCAACGAGGCAGGGAGAAAGAGAACGTAATCGAGGCTAATCGATTATACGCACGACTATTATAAACATACGGTATAGGTTTTGAGTCAGAAATAAAATCTGGCGGGTTGGCAAGTCATTTGACGTGTACTCAATAATGTTCGCATGAATACTTCGATTGTTTGGCCATTGCTCGACCTTTTGCGTATAACATTGCTGATTTTTGTCACGTTGCACATATTAAACCGGATAATCATTATTTTCATTTCTAACAATATAGTTAGGAAAGGAATGGGAATGGGAATGGGGTGTCAATGTGTATGGAAAATATTAAATTCATTAACACTGTTTCCAGTTTAAAAATATCTGAGCTACGTGATCCTCCACGCTACTAGTATGTCTCTGATTAGGTCTAAACGTGAAGCCCTGAAAAATGCACTTCAAAAGGATCATTAAGTGCTTTCACAGGTGAAATTAGTACGTGATCAATCACCGTTTTAACTCATAGACTGCTGAGTAATAGAAGTTATAGGATATTAACTCTTTAACGTGCCACAGTCATATATGCACCGTACAATACACTTAATGTCCATAGAAATGTCATTTCTTTGTAAGAGTTAATTCACGAGTATATATTTATGTGTACATGTTTTCTATTGACAGCATAACTTTGTTAAGTTGTGTGTTCTGCAGACCATTCAAACACTATATATATAGATCAAACATCAACGCTTGGTAACTTTTAAATGGGGCTTCCACAATGGTAAAAATACTTCAATGGTTATATATACAAAAACCTGACTGTGTACCTGACAATCCACTTATCTTGTAGTAATTGTAACATTTGACATGGCGTACAAAGAGTTAACTGAAGAAAACACGCAATCACACCACTACATTACTACACACCGTATTAAATTACTGAATCACTGCCAGGAGTATACGTATGAATATTGAATAGAACCGCGATGTACACATTGGTAGCTCCGGACAAGTCTATTGTTCCCTCTCCATATGAATAATTTATTAGAGGACCCTGCAATATGGGACTGTTGCCTTAACTTATGAATAATTCTTAGTAGACTAGCTTCCTCGGCGACTACGCGCCTCGTTAACTTTCGAAATCCACCTATCCCCTGAATCTCCAACCCCCCAAACCCCATTACCTCCTTTAATTTATTTTCATATTCCACCTCTTATTCACCTTTTATTCCCACTATTCTTTATCCCTATTAATCCCCCTTAAATCCTCATTATGCCCTTTTATTCCCCCTCTTATCACCCTCCTGTTATTCCCCCTACTATTCACACTCTTGATCCCCCTGAAATCCTCTTTAACCCCTCTTATTCCTCCTCATGTTTCCCCTCTTACCAAACTTATTACCTCTTACCCCTCTAATTTTCCCTCTTATTCCCCATGTTATTCTCCCTTATTTCCCCTCAGTCTTGATCTTGATCTTATTCCCCTCATATTTCTCCTCATTCCCCCTTTTATTCCTCCTAATATTTTCCCTCATATTCCCTGTTATATTCCTCTCCCATATTGCCCTTCAATTCCCCTTCTATCCACCGTAATCCCCATTTATTTCTCCTGTATTTCCTTTAAGAGACCCCTATTAAGTTCCACTTTATCTTTCATAATCCTAACACTAACCATATCCCCTCGTATTTCTCTTCGTATACCCCCATTTATTTCCCCTCTTCCCTTCTCAGCCCTAAATTTCCCCTTAATATCCCCCTTAAATCCCCTTCAATTCTTCCCCTTATCCCGCTACTTCCCCTCCTAACCCGCCTCTCATATCCCCTCATAACCCCCCTTTTATCCCATTTCTCATCCCGCCTAGCTCTTATATCCTCCTTATATCCCCCTCTTATTCCCCTCTTATCCCACCTCGCTGTGCGTGTCTTCACAGCACTGTCTATAAAGTATAATTACTATATATCAAACACATATTTTCTTGCAAAATTTTGCAAACGGTGACTATTTTCAATCTTTGAATTAATTTTACGTTGCACACTAAAGTCCTTTTTTCTACTGTTGGGTCGTAAGAATCAAAACCCTCTAACCCTCTATGTAGTTTTTTTTTTTTAAACTACTCCACCTACATAATTCATAATAACATAATTTTCCCTGTAGGTATCCCCTACCAGCTACATGAAGGTTTGACTAAATACTGTAGAGGGTTTCCCCTACGAGCCCAAGACATCGAAATACAGTTGGGGTTTTCCCCTACGAGCCTAAGACTTCTGAATAGCCAATGAGAACGCATAACGACGGCGACTTTTTAACTACAGCCAAGCGAACCGATTCCCATTGAATTTGTACACAAATCAAATTTCTTGTGTATTTCTTTGTTTTTGTTTTTTTTTGGGGGGGGGAGTTAAAGTGAAATTTACTCACAGACCATTATGCAACCAACACTGTCTTCAAGTTACGTATACTGTATACGTATACCAGCAAGGCGACGGTCTCGCCTGGGTTCGGGCTATGTCCACAATGCCTCTCCCGGCTACGCTAAAAATCGCGTCAGGTTTTTGAGTGCGTTCTATGATAGATTAAGCGCGTTCTATAATAGATAGGCTGTTTGCCCATTATAATTATATCTTTCAAACAAAGGATGTTCGTAACAACCCAAAAGCCCGCTCGAGGCTTATAACGACCAATGCATGTGGGTCGGTTTCTAAGGGCTCTAAATATTTAAGATAACACACCTCGGAAACAATTAACCACCGGGTCCCAAAGGAATTAATACATACATTTAACTACAATTAGCCACCTAGGATATTAAGAGATACTTTGTATCCAATTCTCACGTGACACATTTCAGCCAGAAATTATTCATACAGTAAAAAAAAAACATATGGTTCTCTGGTACTTGCCGTCCTCAAGTACATATCAAAAGCTCGATTGTTGGAACGTCATTACTGGATGACTTTTCATTTTAAAAAATTAATTATAAAAAGAAAACGACTATGTTTGGTTCAGACAATCCAGCTTCGTGTATGAGGGAAAAGCAATTTATCAGAAATTTAAAGGTAAATATAATTGAACGGTTATTGTGACCTGGCATAACCACTACACTTACCTCATGTAAAGGAAGGCATGCTCCCGGGACTGCGTACTAACCAACCAGATTGGCACAAAATGCACTTTGAAAGTGCTCATACACTCATGTTCATAATTATGGAATACTTCAGAGACATTTTAAAAGTTGCCATTTTTCCGTAAACGGTACACCTGGGATTAATGTTTGCTCACCACAGGTAAAACAATTATAATCTAAGTATTTCAGGAATGTTGAACATTTTGTAGCGTCCGACTCGACGCTAAAACTTATGTTTATAAATGACGGTATTCAGAGTTGTTGTTGAGTCACATGGTGGTTACGTGCGTTATTAGACTTGTAACAGACAATTCTGATGTTGATTTAATGATAATTGACATTAGATCAAAATTTATCAGTTTTTGTGTTGTTTTTTATTACTTTAATTTGATTTTTTTCAGGATTTTTTTGTGGATAAAAAAAAAATCTATAATTGTTATTGCGCTCAAACGTATTTTTGTTTTTACTTTAGTCATCTCATGAAATCCAAAAATTGCTTCACATACTGCGTTTTTGTGAAATGAACACTTGTCTTGAAAATTTTGGATGATATAGGAGAAAGAACTTAAGTATCAACAAAATATTCCATAATTATGAACATGAGTGTATAAAATGTTGCATTTGCAAAGCGGTTCACATAAAATAGGTATTTCAAAGCGTTGTAAATAAAATATTTAGTGCATGACATATCCAAACCCTAACATTGAACCCGACTCCAACCAGATTTTATCCCTAACCCTACCCCCCCCCCAACCTGCGAACTCAAATCCCAACTGATTAGCCGTAACTCTAAACCAAATCTTAAATGATTAGCCTCTCGAACCCAAATCTCAGATGATTAGCCTTAACTCCAACCTTAATCATGTCAATCTCAAATGAATATAGATCACTGAATGTGCACCCTCTCTCCTTCTCTCTCCCCCACTCCCTTGGGATGCATAGCCATACAAGTACGCAGTGCGCATCAGACATCAAACACACAAACATCCTCATTCTCACAGATAGTTATTAAATACTCAGAGATGGAGAGAGTTAATGCGGCTGAAATGCTTACCCGAGGGGACCCAATGACATATAGCGGCTATGTTCGGATTCCGAATGTCTCGAGCTGAGGAGAGAATCCAATATGAAATCTTGGTCCTCGTGATGAGAAATTGACATGTATTGCGCCTGTGGTAGGCATTTGAATATTAAAGGCCTTACAATTGGAAAGTGTTGTCAATTTGTATACACTTTTATAGATCGCCTGTAAACAGGTCATTTAGTTTGTGGGGCAGGCCAAGGGCACTTAATTGTTAGATGACACACAAAAAGCTAAACGGTGTGGGGTAGTTGGTCTACCCTCCCTACTCAAAAGTATTGCAACATATAACGCATGCATTTTGAGTTGATGGGGTCTTTCTATAAGGATGCCCTAATGAAGTTTATTATTGGAAAATTACAAATTATTTGAAAAGAAATCAATGAATATAATTTCTCCTTTCTTCTCCAAGGCGGAGAGATTATCAAATGCAGGCGCACCCACGATAGAGGGGCTGAAACATAAAAAATAACATTGTTTCGCCTCCCTATAGGGGTGGGGTGTTAATTTACATTAGCATCGTAATTCGATTTCATTTTTGCTGTCAAACGGTTTTGATGGTTTGAAAAGACGTCCTACAACAAAAAAATTACAATATGTTTCTTTGAAACTGTCTCAGAAAGAAGACACCACGCCTCGAAGAAGAAAGCGCCTCCTATCTTCATAAGACAGTGGTATGGAGGATACGCCTCATATTTTAGAAAAATACCTCTTTAAGTATAATTTCTTATTCTTTCAGAATTCTAAAAGCGGTTTACTATTGTAAACATCCTAAAATTTACTGTCATGCGACTTTTCAGTACATTGGATACAATAATGTGGAGAGAAGATAATCATCTTGAATTAGTAGCCTTATTCTCCTATATCACTGTCTTATGAAGATAGGAGGCGCTTTTTTCTTTGCGGCGTGGTGTCTTCCTTCTGAGACAGCTCCAAATGAATATATTGACTTTTTTTTGTAGGAAGTCTTTCCAAGCCGTCAAAACCGTTTGACGGCAAATATGATGTCGAATTACGATGCTAGTGTGAATTAACACCCCACCCCTATAGGGAGGCGAAAAAAATGTTAAATTTTTATGTTCCAGCCCCTCTGTCGTGGGTGCACCTGCATTTGATAATCTCTCCGCTTCAGAGAAGGAAGGAGAAATTATATTCATTGATTTTTTTCTAATATATATTTTTTTATTTGCCAATAATCAACTTTATTAGGATGTCATTACAGAAAGACCCCTTCAACTCAAAATGCATGCGCTATAGAGTATGTTGCAATATTTTTGAGCAGGGAGGGTAGTTTGTGGGGCAGGCCAAGGGCACTTAATTGATAGATGACACACAAAAAGCCGAATGGTGTGGGGTAGTTGGTTTATATGAGAACAGTGCTGGTACTTCCATGAATCCTCATTGATAGAGAATACGCAATTAAATTTATCTTAACGTGTATCCTATTCATGAACGAAACTTAGAACACATTGCTGGTACTGATAGCATGATTTAACTATTTTTTTTATTAAAAGGTTGGGTAACCTTGTTAGAGGCATGAATACAAAAGTCTTCTATCATGAACTAAGATATTACAAAAAAAATTCATCAAGCTTCGTGACGTTGAATAAACAATATAATGACTGTGATTTCGGTCGTTGCAGCTAATTACCAGCCCTTGTTTGTCTTGAAAGGATCATATTTCATCGACTTCGACCGTCTCGGAAAAAAATAATCATTTCCAAGACAACCTCGGGCTGGTAATTATTTTGATGCAAAGACCTCCACCCTGTCATTACTGTGTAATACCGCAGTGTCATCATGGTCATGGTACACAATGTAGCAACAGGAAAAGATATAATCAATTTTCTCACACAACCAACCCATCTAAAGGC
>JZLH01S0176529.1:57662-75668 GCA_001188425.1 Eucidaris tribuloides | reverse complement strand
AAAGGTGAAAATCTACGAGTACTCTGGTTGACCGAATTCAGCATGCCTATTTCCTCCCATAGACTTACTGTCTGTAAAGGTAGGCTATTTCACACTCCACCGCGGTGGAATTTGTTCATTCATGTATACATTGCCAATGGCAGCATAAATTTCCGAATTTTTGTATTCTAGGATGTTTATTTGTCTATGTAAGCACTACTTTGTAACTCAGAAATCACAGTTTTAGAATGTTTTAAATTGAAGCTCCACAATGTTAGCTTATGTCTTTAAAATTCAGATGTTACTGACACATGTCATTTTCCCTTTAATTGATGCAGTTTCTTCATGTCAAGAAAAATGTCATCAGTATTCCATTCAGAGAGACATTTCAAGTTGCAATTAAGACGTATGAAATGAGTGTGGTGAACCATACGCTGGCAGTAGCCCATTGAGGTTATACGTGGGCGAGCCAGTGGAACGTCAGCACACAAAGTGCTGATGTAAATAAACATAGTCACTTGTATGCAATTCCAATTTTATCTTTTGCAGTTAAAACAAAAATTGGTTCACTAAAGTGACACAATACTCATTAGACAACCTCATTTCATCAGCTGATAAACAGCGGTCTACAATAGTTATCATCGGATAATCTAACCCAAACGATGCATATACAGTGTGTCTCAAAAAAAAAATGGTCCAGTCGGAAAAAAATATTTAAGGTATGTAATTTTCTCAAAAGGTATGTGTATTTGGCAGAGATGTCTTTCTGATAAAACTAGTCACATTAAATTTGCTTTTATAAGTCAAAAGTTATGATTACTTTTGTGCAGTCAGGCAAAATCACGTTTGTCCCACTTTTGTGTATTTGTCATGATGACAACTGAATTGGTGGTATTGTTACTTACAGAACTCATACAAATTAAATTATAAAAATCAATAATAAAACAAATAAATGCCTTTTTTCCTTCAATATGTTTATTTCTGATTATCTAGTAAATAAAAAATCAAATTCAAATAACCCTTACTCGGCATTGAAATGATATTGCACATGTTCATGTCTTTTGTTTACCAGACTGCATTCACACTGACATCATGATGATCTGCATATCTCATTTATTTTAGCCCTTTTGTCAAAGTTATGTACCTCCTTTGTACTTCTAATAATAGGAAATCAGAAATGTACAACCTGAAAAATCTATTCGTTTAGCTAAATTGAACGATTACACAATACTTTTCACACTGTCATTGGAGTTTCTTTGTTAAACAATATGCAGAAACTGCATGCACATGTAAGGCACATACAGTATACTGGGACAAACGCGATTTCGCGTCATTGCAGAAAAGTCAATATATCTCAGGATTGGCACAACCAAATAAAATGAAATAAATTGTACTGGAAGTATGTTCTTTTAGCTTTATGACAGTACCCAACTTGCCTAGGTTGTATATGATTTTAATATATTAAAAAAATAATTTCCGATTGGACCATTTTTTTTTTGAGACGCACTGTATAATGTATTAATATCTACTTTAGATTATCAACGTAATGTATATTTATTATATTGTTCATTATAGTGATGGACCATTTTGTTTTGTGTATTTTTCATACTAAAATCATTTTACTCACGCCCTGAACCCATATGGGCCAATGACTACTGCATGATATCTGAGTTTGTGGCAACCCTCCTCTAGACGTTTTTCAGCCAGAGTTTGTGCGTGACGTTGCTTCTTGGAACATCGCTAAATTTGGAACTTACCGTCTTGTGTCGCAGGCGCGAATTTACCGCGGCTGAAAATGTCGATTTGAAATAAAAGCTCCTGCCTCTGCTCTCTTTCAGTGATATCATCGCGTTGTAATATAGTCATGTAGTGTAAGGACTATGATCATACATATAGATACAGAATGCTCAGCATTCATGTGGATGAATGATCTAGCGTTATAAGGTCCTCCAACATCCAACCACATGTTTATATCAATTGGATGTCTATCTTGGTCTGCTGCATTTACAAATCACAAATATTTTGTTAAAATATGGCATCTTATATGTTTTTTTGAGCATTTGTTTAAACATTTTTTTCTGGTACCCTGCTAGGCCCACGGCTTTAAAAAAAATCCTCCAGATTATTTAATTCATATTCCTGCTTGTGACATATCAATCTTGTAACACTTGATTGAGCGGAACAACATACAAAGTTATGTGCCTTCACATTCATTGCTATTAGTACGTATACCTGCATACAATAGCATCACATTTTCACACAATACCCCCCCCCCGACAGCCTTTAAATCATAATAGTCATTACTATGTCACAGAGAAGCATTTGCATAGAAAAAAAAACATATGTACTTTAAATGGAAAGGCTCATAACTTTGTCTACTGTTCTGCTCAAGTGTTACAAGATGATGATGTCACATGCAGAATAATCTGGAGGTTTTTTTTTAGAGGTGGGTTTACAGTGTAGCAGAAAATGTAGAAAATATATTTAAAAAATATATATTATGCATATTTTCACAAAACATTTAGTGATTTGGTGATGTACAGACCAATAGGCAGCATTAAAAGTCAACATAGGTTTGGACGTCGTTGGACTTTTAACGGAGTACAGGTAACTTCTCCCAGATGCATTCAGGGTTCGCAAACGTGACATAAACAGTGTTATAGTGTGAAAGCCAAACACACTAATGACACGTACAATTATACCTGTGAATTGAGCTCGAACTTAAGACCTAATTGATCGGCCGTGAGAATGAACTACAACATGTTTGAACTTACATTAGATTTTGTTTATGAGAAAGATGATGGGTGATATGTACTTTTTTCGTACGTATAGAGATGTGAGAGGGACAGAGAGTCCGTACAAAAAATAGCGATATTTCCGAGCTCGAGGCAGAAGGCCCTTAGCACTGTTTTAACATTGTGCTACAAGGGCTCTGAAACTTTCTTTTGCTAATTTTTCTCTAATTCCGTATTTGTTAGACGTTTATCATCAAACAATGATCTGAAAATCACACGTTATAAAACACTTCCACTTTTGAGAAATTAATGCAAAATCAAAAAAGGGGGACTCCGCCCCCGACTTTATTGCCATGAGGATGTACTTAGCGATATCTGATCCCTGATCAATTTTCTGATTGTACTTATACTTTAATCTGATGAGAAGGTGGTAATCAAAACTTCTTCGTTATGGAGCAAGATAACACTGTGAATAGGCCTATAAATACGATAAGTGAGTTTTAAATATAAGCACTATCATTTTAAAGCAACATTTTTTATGCTTATAACTGCAGGATATGACTGCATGGGGTTCCAAGCTTGATAACCGTATCCTATTTCGTTGGGTTTGTTGCCTAAAATCTAGGATGACCAATTAAAATGTCGCCCTGCGTGGCTGACATGTGGTAGTTTAAGTTCTGATATTCTATTTTCAGAAAGGCATTAAAAACTCATCCTTAGTAGTTTATAGGTTTAAGATTACATAGTAGTACACAATTGTAAACGCTTTGGGCCTAGATGATGATGATGATGATGATGATGATGATGATGATGATGATGATGATGATGATGATGATGATGATGATGATGACGATGATGATGATAATAATGACAATAATAATAATGGTCTATGACCAGTAAGTGTTTCACATTAATTTAAATTTAATTGATATGGGATTTCAGACTTAAAAATAAGAAATCAACTGAACCAATATAATTATTAAGCCTCTCACGTACATGTAGGCCTATAGATCACTAATCCCTGTCGTCTATGAGGGCCTTCCGGGTATGACAAATCGAAAGTAATAGATATATTCCCATGTCAAACCAAACATACTGCCACTTAATTGTCCTCAATATTTATGACTATTGATTCTAAAGGTGTTGACATTAACCATAAACATTTGTTAATGTCAAACATTATTGCGGTTATGACTCAAGACCATCAGAATAAATATCTAGATCATTCAAGCTCCAAACACTGATCCAATGTTTAAATCCGTTTTGTGTTACTCACGTGCTATAAGTCATCGCAGCATATTCTACAGCAAATACAATAAGACATCCTTCACCTTTCTAAACGTCTTAACTATCAACCAGCTTGATCTTCTATTAAAGGGCAGTGACATGATTGGGAGGAATAAAATAAATGTCTCTCAAACCAAACTGGCTGAAATAATGGATTCACCAGCTGAAGTGTATCTCCTGGCTGGAAGGATTTATCTTGAATGTGTTTACTTAAGCCGAATCAAGCATGAGCACATAGCATCTCTTTTCTCTCGAGCCCCGATAGAAATAGACCCCATGTGAAGCTGCACAGATTTGTCTGTCACAAGGCATACTGATGGAAGTTGTTTTAGAAAGAGTCAACTTTAGACTACCAAATTTTCACAGTAGAATCCTTGCGCAGTTTATTTGATTCTAAAATAGTTTCACCCCAAGTTGAGGACTACCCTCAATCATGTCATTTAACTTTAAGGGGATCAGGAAAACATTGCTGAAGATTATGTTTAACTCTTACAGTACCGAAGATGCAAATATGCACCACATTTTTACACACAGAAGTCAAAGGACTGAAATTTTCCTGGCATATTAAGAGTTAATCACATACCAGTCGTTTAAATTTTAACACTTCTGTAATAGTTTCAACTCATATGTCTAAAGAATCATAAACATCGAAATCTTTCGGTTACATATCTATTCATTATTTTATATTTCTGTAATCTGTGATCTCGTGAAATAAATTTTAGATTTTGCATTCGCATTCGAAATGATGTAAATTCTGTCGAGAGCACACAGTACTTTGTCATGCAATGGCACTGTCATACAGACATGTAAACGAGTTCAAATGAAGCATACAAACAGAAAGACGGTGATGATTTTATGTCAATCTATTTGACTAGTATGTTAGACATGCTTAAATGCTCAATGCGCAACTTTAAGGGCGAAATCTAACAATGTTTCTAGTTTTAAAAATTCTTATAAGGTAAAAAATGAAGCCCTGAAATAAGTGTGCCTCAAAACGATCATTAAGTGCTTATAAAAGTGAAATTCAATAGGTGACCATTCTTTTTTTTCTCCTTGTAGACTGCTGTGCCATATACTTTTTTCCTCCACCAGATATTAAGTCATAATTATGCTGATGTTAATTTGTGTGTATTTTGCTAGTGGCAGCATAACAGTCTAAATTGTTGTTTGTTCTACAGTGTCAATTTTTCCATTTAAACATTATCATGTAGGTTAGATGTCAAAGTTTGATTTTTTTTTCATTATGATGCTTCCACAATGTTGAACGGTGTATAAATGTTTTTTGTGTGTGTTTGATAGTTTGTGTCTGTTAGTTCGTGTTTGTTTGTTTGTTTGTTTGTCTTGGGTTTCACTTATTTCTGTTTGTACGTTCTTCTAAAGAAGTTGGAATCAATGCTGCAGTTAAAAGGTCAAATTACAATGGAAAAGAAGGATGCACGATGATTTATGAAATTCCGAATAATGATTAAAACCACAAAAGATAAACGCAATGTCTGCATAAGGTGGATGAATAGAAGTGCATCATTCTGTTCGTCAATTTATTGTAGGTTGAGGATAGGTAAAGTTCAAAAGCCTTGAATGATATTTAATCAGAAAACCCCATCACGAGGAAATGATATCATACAGAAGATTTCAGTTTTGACCGAATACAAATCATGGGCTTGCAGTTGATCAAATTATGGGAGCACTGGGAGAAAATCTAGGTTGCAGAAATAAAGGAACGGGGAGAAAGCATGCCCAAATTCAATAAATCTCCTGCAGAACTCGAATTCTCCTTTTTTCTGCCTCGAACCAAAAAAGTAGGGCAGTTCCAACTAAATCAAGATGGAATTAACCGAAGAAACTTACATAGTTTTGTCTGTAAATGCACAAAAGGAAAAGGTCGTGAACTTTCGAGAATACAATGAGGAAGGTTAATTATGTGTAACACAATTAGCGTGTAATTAATATGCAAATTTACCACCGTGCAGGCACGATCTATATCTGGTGTGTATACCCTTGATGGTGATTACATGTAGGCAAAATCTTCTCAATGCTGTGTGTGGTACTTGCGTTGCTGAATATGTTATTATACTATATACATTCAACTGGTGTTTTTACAGTGTTTATGCTGGGGTGCATACGCGTGCCCATTCGTTCCAAAACTTATTTATGTATTCATTTATTTAGGTAGGTAGGTAGTTAGTTAGTTAGTTAGTTAATTAGTTAGTTAGTTAGTTAGTTAGTTAGTTAGTTAGTTAGTTAGTTAGTTAGTTAGTTAGTGAGTTATTCATTAATTTTGAATTTATTTATTGACTTATTGATTTATTTCATATTTAATTATTCATTTATGTATTTATTTATTTATTTATTTATTTATTTATTTATTTATTTATTATTTATTATTTATTATTCATTTATGTATTTATTCATTTATTTTAAATTTATTCATCGATTTATTGATTTATTTCATATTAATTCATTTTTTCCCAGGAACATAAAATGACAATTTTAACACAAATAAAACAATACATAAAAAAACACTGACCGCAACCAATGCCAGTGGATAACTGAAAAGAAAAGAATTTCTGTATAAAGGCTCTCCTCATTGGTTGCTGAAACAAATGAAATTCAATCTAAAACGAACAAATGCAAGCAGCATGTGGCAGCGGAAACATAGAAATGATCATGTTATAAACCATATCGTTTTGTAGTGATAGTCATTTGATCAAAATAAGGAATAACAGTACATTTACCCATTTTGTGTGTCCTACAAAGGCATGTAAGTAAATCGCTAGACTTGGAAATTCTATGCATACAATTAATTTGCATCGCCAATCCCAATTGCGTGTTTCCGTTTTCGCAATAAGTGCATGGCTTTGTATTTAACGTGGCCCAGTTTGCCGTAGTGAAATGATTACATGGAACCTGAAAGTGGGATATTATTGAAGAGATTTCCTGTTCTAGATTTGCGTTATTTTCCAGTCATTGTAATTACACAAAATCGTAACACTATAACACAAACACACACACACACACACACACACTCACACACACACACACACACACACACACACACACACACACACACACACACACACACACACACACACACACACACACACACACACACACACACACACACACACACACACACATACACACAGAGACACATACACACACACAGTAACACAAACACAACCACCGACAAGCAAATACACATCGTACTTAATTCAGTATGTTCATGTTACAATTACCAACGTCATGTACCAACACAGAGACTGTTTAGCTTCTTCCGATAAATACAAAAGTTGGGCTCAGTATCGAGTGTACTTGTAATATACTACAATTCTTGCAATTATTTAAATAATACCATAGACGGTGTTTCAAAACAGAGGGCTTTTAAACCAAATCCTTATATTCTTCTTATTGTTTTCATAGATTAGAAATGAGTAAATCTAATTTCTGAAAATTTGATTATTCTCTCTTATTTAAATTAAATAAGGTATAAATGTATTTACTCCTTATCGTATTTGAGATATTTTGTTCGTTTTAAAAGCAAAAAAAATGTGATAAACAGAACAAAAACGAAAAAACGAAATACCAAACGAACGCACAAATGCATAAAAATACCCAGTTATACACGTATCTCAAAATCCATTTTATATATATCTTGATTAACTCGTTCGAGCTTGTATATTCATTCATGTGAGACAACGGGTAATTTACATTTGCTTTCAGGTCAAACTTGATGCGTAAATGACAGGCGTTGTGACGTAGAACTACGTGTCAAAAAAAATCATATCTACTTGTCGATCGTGTTTTATTTTTTTCCAGTAGTATTACGTGGAAAGGGCCGTGTCTTTTTATCTCTTTTAAAAAAGATAAATGTAGCAACAAAAAGTTATATTTGGAAAACAGATTGGACACTAAAATGTTATCAAAATGTTTTCTATTCAAAAGATTGTAATCATGATTTTATGATAAGTGAAGAAAAGTCGACATGAATATCAAAACCAATGCGTTATTACTATTTAAGATGACGACATTAGTTAAAATAAAATCTGTTATACCTCACATGTTTCGAATGAAGTTAGGCAGTTAAACTAAATAGACGAAACATGTTCAAGACATTAAACAGTCAAAAAAAAGTTCCATTTTGTAAATTATCACTATTTCTTAAAACTGGATTAAAGTTATGATTTTATATTTGCATAACTACTTAATTTTAATATCACCTGTTTTCAAACCATCTTATTAACAGATGGTGTTCTAAAAATGTCACTCTGGCACAGAAGAGAGTTGTTGAAAACGACAGGACACTTCGCTTTCAACAAAACTTCTACACAAATCATTATACAGACAGAGTATTACATTATCTACATTCAATAACATTCTAGTAAATATATGTCTATCAAAAGAATTATAATCTTAAAGACGCTATATAACACTGTGGAAGACCCGTTTAAAAAATTGTCGAACTTTGCCTTCTGACATATCTGACACTGTTTGAATGGACAAATAAACACCCTAGAACACAAAAGTTTGGACAATTATGCTGTCACTAGTACAATACATGTATGTGTAGATACAAATTGACACATTAATTATTCTCAGCCGATAGGAAATTCTGCAACACAGCAGTCTATGGGGGAAAGCTGGAATGGTCTCTCACTGATTTTCACTTGTTTAAAGCACTTACTGATCGTTTTAAACTGCAATCTTTTTTTCAGGGCTTCATTTTTAGACCGTATCAGAGACACTGGTAGCATGAGGAATCATGTAGCTCAGATTTTTTAAACTGGAAACATTGTTATACAATGCCTTTAATGTGAATATTTTTCAACCACCCATCATTCTCATTGTCCACCTGGGTGGGGCATAGCTGCTAGCCTCAATGCTAGAGCTCCCTTAAAGCCACTGTATAACAATGTTTCCAGTTTAAGAAAAAAGCTACATGATTCCCCATGCTACCAGTGTCTTTAATGAAGGTCTAAAAATGAAGCCCTGAAAAAAATTTCAGTTTAAAACGATCATTAAGTGCTTTAAAAAAGTGAAAATCATTGAGAGACCATTCTAGCTTTCCCCCATAGACTGCTGTGTTGCAGAATTTCCTATCGGCCGATACAAAATTAATATGCCAGTTTGTATCTGCAAATATTGTACTAGTGACAGCATAACTCTCCGAACTTTTATGTTCTAGGGTGTTTATTTGTCCATTCAAACACTGTCAGATAGCAAAGTTAGCAAAGTTTGACAATTTTTTTAATGGGTCGTCCACAGTGTTATATAGTGTCTTTAAATTTTGTACTGACTGGCCATGTCCCACGAATTGTCGGTGAACGGAGCAGCAAGAGGCTACCGGGCCTCACATAGGTGGATCTGGGAACTGTGATGGGTGGTACTGCTCTCTGAATATTGTATGTTTTAATTTGTAATAAGTTGTAATGTAGTATTGTGCAGTAATAGCATTTAGGAGCTCTTGCAGCGCAGCAGAATAGGCACTGCGCTCAAGAAACGATCTATTATTATTTATTGAAATTAACACAGACATTTATATGCTGTACAATGATAATTCTGAATATTGCAACGCTGAGGTCAGGGACGGAAAACTCACCTGTTTAAACTGTTAATTCTAAAACTATATTACATTTGAAGTGAACTATTTCCATATCATAACGCAAATGTAATATGCTTTCACTTGTATACAGACGAAATGGTGGATTCTGATGATAGATTATCCATCATCAACCATTGCTCCAGTTCATCTTAAGTGTATCCCCTTTTTGTTGTGTTACATAACCATTGCATGTGCATTTTAGATCACTCATTATATCCACTGACGGTCAATTACTAAATACGTAATTAACGTCTTAATTTATTACACCTTCCAGTCAATAATGCATATCGGGATATAATCCGGGTATAGTTCCGTCCTTTCAGCTTGACGGATTATATACCATTTCTGCGAAACTTCCTGCAGACTTCTTCACCTTCTGTCGTGCAGTGGGGCCCTCCATTCAGTTACGCCATGGTCGAAGACACAATCTACTGACAGCCACGCGTCATTGTGTATAAATATCGTTAAATTATCATGTTAATCATTTTCTCATCGTCAATATGTTATTATTGTAATCTCAAAGTTTTCCCTAAACAACAACAGCAGCACCAATAATAATAACAATAGCAATAATGAGAAGAAGAAGAAGAAGAAGAAGAAAAGCAGAGAAAAGAGAAGAAGGTGAAAAAGAGGAGGAGGAAGAAGAAGAAGAAGAAGATAAATAAAAAGAAGAGAAGAACAATAATGATGAGGAGGAGGAGGATGTTTAGCAGGAGGAAGAGGAGGATGTTGATGATGGTGGTGATGATGATGATGATGATGATGATGATGATGATGATGATGATGATGATGATGATGATGATGGTGATGATGGTGGTGGTGGTGGTGGTGGTGGTGAAGGTGATGAAAATGAGAATGTGATTTTGATGATAAAAGTTATAAAATACGGTGAGCTGGTAACATTGAATGACACGTTACTTTGTTTCAGGAATGTACATTTCAATTAAAGTCGCTTCACCTGTTGATACTACAGATTTGACCGTGTAAATTGTTTGTACACCAGTATAACTCGTCTCCTGTTTAGTCTTTGATAGTGAAATCCTTAATTTCCCAGGAAAGCTGCTTTTCGTCCTCCTTTCTGACCTGTTGACGTTATGATGAATTACGTCCGATATCGACCTATCGCGGACGGATAGCCAAATTCGATTTGTACATCCAACCGATTCATCTTCATTGCCCACTGTCAATGGGGTATTCTAACCACAGAGATTAAGTAAAACTATTAATTACAATATTTCCAAATTGCTTTAAAAAGTAGCATGTTTGAATGATAACGAAGCTTTCGATCTGCAACTCAGCAGGTTACCGCGCAGATATGAACAAATAACTGGAAAAAAACAAATATTTATTAAAAGTCGACCTCCATTGTTAAAATAGCCGCAATGCTTGAACAAACTCTTTTTTGTCTAGACACAAAAGAGGGTCCCTAGATTGTATGTAGGCTGCGTGTAATAGCAATATGCACATATACTCTCGTAGCCAAGATTTTCTGAACGGGGGGATCGAGGGGGCAGGAATTTGTAATGCAGGGATGACACAAACAATATCATATACACCAGTATAATTCATCTCTCGTTTTGTCTTTCAAAGTGGTACCCTTTAATATCCAAACGTTGCTTTTCGTCTTCCCTTACTTACTTGTTGACGGTGTTATGAAGTGCTTTTGATATCGGCGTATCGCGTACCGATTAAACCAAATTCAATTTGTACACGAAACAGTCAATCATCAGAGACTCGTTTCAACCACAGCGAGCATAGTTAGAACTAGTGATAGCAACACCCACTAACATAATTATTAACGTCGCCAAGATTTTTCAACAAAGGGGGCCAGAAAATATTTTTTGCAGGAATGACAGATTACACATGTATATGTATTAAAAATAGGTTCAACTTTGCATCTTTATAGGTGCAGACCAATGTCACACTTTGATCACCTTTACGGGTGCGACTTTGCACCTTTCAGACCTCAAAGGTACATCTTTGCACCTTTGATGCGCAACTTTGCAGCTTTAAGGTTGAAAGGTGCGAAGTTGCACCCGTAATGGTGCTCCCACTGTGACATTGCTAAAGGTGCAAAGTTGAACCTATTTTTCTTAGTGTGTACACAACTGTAATTCGTCTCTCATTTTTTGTCTTTCAAATTGGTACCATACAATTAACAAAAGTTGATTTTCGTCCTCCTTTCTGACTTGTTGATGTTGTGATGCATTGCGTCCGATATAGACCTAACGCGGACGGATAATCAATTTGTGAACGAAACAATCCTTAGAGCCCACCATCAAAGGGGTATTTGAACCAAAGATGATAATTCAAACTAGTCAAAACAATACGCACACCCAATGACGTTGTCAAGATTTTTTTCAACATGGGAGGGGGGCGAAAATTACTTTGCACGAATAACCGAAACAATATTGCGGGTGTTATGATCCATGACTTAGGTTTAAATTCTGTTTACCTGTTGATCAAACCTCCACCTTCATTTTTATGTATTTTTTTCTAACTTGCTGATCAACAGGCCTTCAACCCCCATTTGGCTACGCCTGTAAGATCATATATTCATATTTTCTTATAGACTGCAGGGGCCAAACAAATGCTGTAGTTTGTACTGATTGTGATGAATTGTGGGAAGCAACGGTGCACCAGTTATGTCCGATGAGTCAACAGAGGATCAAATTCTATTCTGGGTCGATCGCGGCCCTTTAATGCCTTAAAAATGTTAAACATTTTTGTTGCACGATATACCGCATTAGTGATTTTGTATACGCCTGCCCGATCTGGTCCTTGGTATAGCACAAACGTTGACTACACACTTCACTGAGTCAAAATCCAATACGAAAGTTATGTCTAACACTAAAGTGCTCACCCAAGATCGGCAGACGATAAAATGTGTTGCTAAAATGTTAATCCGTCCTCTTACCACTCACAGGCATATTTATATGATCATACAAAATAATGTTCAATGATGATCACTTTGCGATTACTCATATACCCTCAAAATATAGAACAAACATGAGATGACACTGTTTGTTGTTCGTAGCGTATCTGGCGAGCGGGAAAGAGATTCATTATTGAGTAGTTCAGGTGTGATTCTAACACTTTGATACGAGCTGGGATGTCCCCGATGCGTCGTTGAGACACAGAAACTAATATCGGTTGCCTGGGTTGCGTAAAGAAATGCATGGTGGAAAACATGAGGTCATAGTACGCACAGAGACGTGTAACAGATCCAGGGGCGGAGATTTCATGTGACGAGTTGGGGGGGGGGGGTCGACGAAAATACCCTCGTGCGGGGATAAAACACCCGCACTACACATGTATGTCGTTGAAAAGTAAAAATTCTGACTTTAAAACCCCCCTCATCTCCATTTTTAAGGTTTAATAATCTAATTTCATCACATTTATCCATTGAATACGTTTGCCGATTACACAATCTATAAAAAGTGCTAACAAAATCGAAAAAAATATATAGTTTTAAAGATCGAGGGGGGCGATCCCCCCAGAAAAAAATCGAGAAAGACACGTCCCCCACCCCCCCCCACCCCCGGGATCGCCGCCAATGAACGGATCCGAGATAATCCTGAGACTGCCTAAAAAGTTTCAATGTAATTTGTTATCACACAAGTGAACAAGCAGACAACGGACAATACCTGAGATTCTACGAAATTGCATGTTAAAGGCATCGTATAACAATATTTTCATTTAAAAAATGTGAGGTACATGATTCCCTATGCTACTAGTGTCTTTGATAAGGTCTAAAAAGTAAGCCCTCAAAAAAATCATAGTTCAAAATGACCATTAAGTTCTTTTAAAAAAATCATTGAGAAACCATCCCAGTTTTCCCCCGTTGACTGCTGTTTGCAGAATTTTCATCGGCCAAGAATAATTCATGTGACAATTTTTATCTATACACATTATCATCTATAACAAGTGACAGTATAACTCTCTGAACTTTTGTGTTCTACAGTGTTTATTTGTCCATTCAAATACTGTTAGATATGCCAGATAGCGTTGTTTGACAATTTTTTTAACTGGTCTTTCACAATGTTATATAGTGTCGTTAAGCTTCTTGTGTTCTGACACTAGAACATCATCATTTAAATGGTGTGTGTGTGTGTGTGTGTGTGTGTGTGTGTGTGTGTGTGTGTGTGTGTGTGTGTGTGTTGTGTGTGTGTGTGTGTGTGTGTGTGTGTGTGTGTGTGTGTGTGTGTGTGTGTGTGTGTGTGTGTGTGTGTGTGTGTGTGTGTGTGTGTGTGTGTGTGTGTGTGTGTGTGTGTGTGTGTGTGTGTGTGTGTGTGTGTGTGTGTGTGTGTGTGTGTGTGTTATAATCTCATTACAGGCGATATGTTCAAAACATTCAGTCCTACCTTGGTAACGTTGCAAAATGTTGTTTAACTCCGAGCATCTGATATTTAGCATGGAATTATTGGAGGGGGTATCTTGCCTATTTCTCGTAAAACACGTCTCTCATTTTGTCTGTCAAAGTTCCATTTCATCCTCCTCTTTCGTAGCACGTACCTTGTGCCTCGACTCTCTTTTTTATTAACGTATTACGGGATTGAATTTGATGTTTGTAGAACGTGGAAATGACAGATCAGCTTTCTCGCGGGTCTTTTCGCTTTATAATAAGAGTCATATTTAATCGAAGCAATGACTGAGTAGATCTAAACGCTTATGGTGACGAGTCGATCGGTAATCTTTATCGTCTTCAAGGTTACCGTTAATGCCTAATGTCATTCCTTCTCTATAGGCAGAAGAAGAGAATCGCATCTGAACTTTGATCGTGATTCCACCCGAAATGGTAGTAATTCTGTTGATAGTTTAAGTCTTACAGTGTTGAGGAGCAAATATGCAGCACATAATACACAGAATATGCATACAGCTGTAATTTCTCTGGCATATTGAGAGTTAAGTACTCGAAAGACAGCGTCAATTTCAAGAAAAAAAGGGGTGTCATTCTGATTTCTTGAGCTGGATAAATGTGTACAGAGGCGACGATCCTGGGGGCAGGGAGCGATCGCTCCACCAATGAAAATATTGGGGGCAACCATATTGATTTCGCCCCCCCCCCCCCGTAATAACTTTTTTGACAACTTGAAAAACTTCATTATATGCAATGCAAATGCATGTTTTAAAAAGCATTGGAAAGCCCTATACACTCATGCTCATAATTATGGAATATTTTGTTGATACTTAAGTTCTTTTCCTATATCGTCCAAAATTTTCAAGACATGTGTTAATTTCACAAAAACGCAGTATGTGAAGCGATTTTTGGATTTCATGAGATGACGTAAGTAAAAACTAGGATACTTTTGAGCGCAATAACAATTTTTTTTTAAATCCACAAAAAATCATGAAAAAGTATTAAATAAAAGTTATTAAAAAAACAATACGAAAAACTGATAAATTTTGATCTAATGTCATTTATCATTAAATTATCATCAGAATTGTCTGTTACAAGTCCAATAACGCGCGTAACCACCACGTGACTCAACAACAATAACAATACCGCCATTTATAAACATAGGTTTTATCGTCGAGTCGGACGCTACAAAATGCTCAGCATTACTTAAATACTTAGATTATAATTGTTTCACCTGGGGTAAGCAAATATTAATCCCAGATGTACCGTGCACGGAAAAATAGCAACTTCTAAAATGTCTTTTAAGTATTCCATAATTATGAGCATGAGTGTAAAACCATTAAACATGGCATAAAAATACTATTAAACATACAAAATTGTCATTTTTTCGGCGCGCTTCGCATGCAAAATTCTGTATTACAAGTTTGGAAAATTTTGGAAATTTTTTACTTTTGCTCCCTCTCCAATCCGAAACATGGATCGACGCCCCTGAATGTATATTCATGTGAAGATGGTTATTTTTAGAAGTAAAGCCCCAGCAAAATAAAGGCCTTTCATGTCTTCATCAAAACTGGTAGGTTTAGCACCCATGTTGTTATATCTGTATTCTATACATGACGAAAAAGTGAAGCTGGGACATGGACATGCGTTGTTATATGCATGAATATATTACATCATTTTAAAGGTTATTGAAGGAGCAGTGGTGTATATTCAACTAGTAGTTTAACAACTAAGACAGTTATATGCTGTAACGCAGTTAAAAGTAACAACAATAAAATAATAATATTGCACAATTTGCACAGTTTTACGCAGCACTGAGTGATTGTGTCAGAGAAGACGAGATAGGTCCTTTACCAGTTTCATTGGTTGCTGGTAAAATAGATTTGAATAGCAAGTGTACTAAATCTGCACAGATTCATCATAGCCAACACCTTAAGATCACGGTTTCATATCCAGAATTCACAAGGACTTTCGAAGGTGTTGGAGAGACGTTATGTTTGTACCCCTGGAGAGACTTTACATTACTCAAGCCAAATGTTCTGAATGATCTGCACAATTCTAGCATGTAATTCAGAGTGAGAAGGAGAATGGCATTTGCTTGTAGTACCTATGGGAACAGACCAAGTTACCAAAAACAAAGCCTTGGGCATTATCCTTTTTCTCATGACTCGGTTTTTTGTTTTGTTTTGTTTTATTTATGACTTTTATTTGCATTATCAATACGCAAACAAGAAAATCTGTTTGAGATGGTATCGACTCGCAAATTGTGCATAGTGTCTTCCTTTTGATTTAATAGCTATCCTGAATCCCAACGAATACAGTAAATAAAACTAGCTTAGCAGTGTAATTTGTGTATGGGACCTGGCATAAAGATAAGTGCTTTTAATTGACTTTCATTCACTGACCCATATGAAAGTGACAGGTGCACCTTAAAAAGCGTGATAAGCATTTAAACATTAGTGTTTAAAAATGTATGTTTAGATTATCGACACGTAATGTTAAGAGATTGGACACCGATGTTTAGTGATTTGACACGCAACGTTTAGTCTCTAAACGTGTCTAAAGCTCAGTGATAAGATTGGGAGAAATAAAAAATGCCTTTAGAACCACACTGGTTGAAAGATAAACCAAATGTACACCAGCTGGAGTGGATTTCCTGGCTGGAAGGATTTGTCATCAGTTTGTTTACTTAAGGAGAATCAAGCATGAACAGGCCAGCAGTTTAATTTTATCAGGGATTTAATCCCCGTAGAAGGCTACACTATAAATTTGTCTGTTATAAGGCATACTGATGGACATTATTCTAAAAAATGTGTCAACTCATGACTACAAAATTTTCACAGTAGAATCCTTGCATACTTTACTTGATTCTAGAATAGTTTTTACCCCAAGTTGAGGACTACCCCCAATCATGTCATTTTCCTTTAAGATCAAACACATGCCAAATAAATCAAAATTGATTTAACTTTTAACCATTGGGGTTCTTCGTTCGCTAATATACAGAGACCAGAAAATGTTCTGAAGACAATGAATAGGGACTTACTAATACCATTCTCATAGGTCCAGTAAGTCATTCACACCTTCTATGCATGAAGAAGTGTGTCTACTGTGCAAAAACGGCAAATTCTCTGGATTGAGGAATTGAAGCAAAAGTTTACGTTAAAAATGTGACAAGTCCATCAAATGAAGCATTTAAGATTTATGTTTGATGGTTTGACTTGAGTTCGATCATAGTCTTTCCTTGAACGGAGCCCTGAAAACATAGCTGTATACTTAAACCATTTGTTGATATCCATTCAAAACAGCAAAGTCTGAACTACCGCTTTAACGTGCTAGTGATACATATCAGGGTAAAATCACTACTATGGTATACTTCGATTAGTAGCTGAATAAACTGGGGTCGATGATTAGCATGTACTGAACAACTTCGCGCCTCGCGGTTATTATTAAACATGTAATTGTATTAAATCACCTTGCTGAAATCCTGTTTAGCACGATTGAATATTAGCCAACGTCTAATTATACCGTCCCCGCTTCAGATTACGAAGTCACTGTTTCGTAATTAAAATTACAGTCAATTGACATTCAATATCCCGACTCACGGCTCGGTGCATGAATCCAATTGAATACGCGTTGAGCTTTACCACATATCGCGGTGTGCCTAAAGGCCGCTAACTGAATATTGTGTGCCTACACAAAAACCGTTAACTGTATTCATGAAATGTACTAGCGGGACCCGTGGAAATTCCACGGGTCCTAGCGGGTGAGGTTTATGTTGAATGGACATTATTTTGGAAATTAAAAAATTGTACATGTAATTGCCCTCATTAAATGTGTATGATTGGTCCCTTGCAGTACATTCTGGAATTTTTCTTAAACTGCAGATTCATATTTATTTGTTTAAAAAATTGTATTTATTTTATGGAAATTTTCGGAAGTTATTGTGAATACCTTTTTTTAATGGAGTTGTTATATTATGTTGTTGTTTTTTATTCATTAAGGGAAAGAACATTGTTTTTTTTAGATTTGCATTTTCTGAAGTACCC
>JZLH01S0176529.1:34007-50699 GCA_001188425.1 Eucidaris tribuloides | reverse complement strand
CACATGGTGATAATTGGGCATTTCAAGCAATGGACACTACACCAACAAAATGCTAGGACGGATTACCCGAAATGAAATGAAATGTGTCCATGGCTGCCACACTGTTAAAATTCCCGGGTCAGACTGATTCGGAAAAGGAATCCGTTGGGGGCACACTCGGAAAAGGGTCAGTTTCAATCAAATTCCAGGTCAACTTTGACCAAAATCTGAGTCAACCTGACCGGGATCTTGGTCAAAGTTGACCCAGAATGTAGTTAAACCTGACCCTTTTCCGAGTGTGCCCCAACGGATTCCTTTTCCGAGTCAGTCTGACCCGGGAATATTACAAATTAAACATTGGTTTCTGAGGTGAAAGTATTTTTCAGATTACAAAACCTGACAAGATCTAGCAGTTTGTTTACAGTGGATGTACAGGAAACATTTCGTATTCGTGCGTGTGCTCTGACTCGCCTTGTCAGACGAAGATCAATCTTTACGAGACTCCTTTCCCTCAAAAATCAATGTTTACCCTCAGGATGTAAGTACACTGTGAAGATAAGGGCAAGTTCACCCATTTATCCATCCGTCTTGCAGAAAGGACATTTACATTCATTTCTTTATCAACTATATACAAATCACAGTTATAGGACCAGACATCTCTGTGAAATCCTCGGTACTTCAACCCGGGAGCGATTTTTGTCGACCACTGGGTGTTGTCATACGAGTGTTTAGCTTGCTTGATAAGGTTCCGTCTTGATTGACATGTCGTGACATTCATGTTGACACGTCACTTTTAACGATCTGCTGAAAGTCCGTGGTAGAGGTTGTCCTCTAATGGCTGTGCGATTTAAAGGAGTTACAGGAATAAGTAAAGAAAAACTGACATTGTATTGTGAGAATTATAGTACATTGTGATAAAGAAAGCTAATAAAGGGTACTGTGTGACGCTTACCCTCAGCAAGGCCCTATCAATTAGTACATTTCTGTTAATGTTACGCCTGCGCGAAATTTCTCCATAGAAGGAGATCGCCAAAACAGCTACGGGAGGAGGAGCTTATTGATAAAAAAAAGTGCATAAAATAAGACGGTGCAATTAACACACGTCGGGCGGGATGCATCGGTAACGTCAGGTCTGCTCAAGGCCAGCGCACGTGCGATCTGATTGGTTGGCAAGAATTGACAGTTACCCCAAAATCTTTTTTAAAGTGGAATGAAACCCCGACACATTCCTGCATTCCGAGATTACAGAACAATACAAGAAGGAAATTAGTGAAAGTTTGAATAAATTTGGTTGAACGGTTGAAGAGTTATGTTTGTTCAAAGATTATTTGATCCTTGTTATGGAGGATTTTCAAATTGGCAACTCTACCAGCTTTTCAGATGAAAGTGTGGAGAACTCTCCATTGGTTTTGTACACAAATTTTCACTTATTCTCACTTTTTATCAAATATCTGATTTGCTCTTGCTTGTTTTGCAAATATGTCCTAGCAAAAATGATTCTGCATCTTTTTCTGAAAGAATTTAGATAGTTTCTCAACCGACACTTCAGAAAACAGCAATTTATTGAAAATTTGTGTACAAATCCAATGCGAAGTTCTCCACACTTTCATCTGAAACAGCTGGCTAGAGTTGCCAAATTTAAATATTCCTCCTAACAAGATTAAATAAATTTTTGAACATATAGACTCTTGAACCGTTTCAACAAATTTGACCTCAACTTTCACTATTTTCCATCTTGTATTGTTCTGTTAACTCTCTGCTTCGTAAGATGTTAGGGATTCCATCCCTATTAACTTTATTCCGCTTTCCTTTAAACGATTTCTTTAATAAGATCGTTGGTTCGTACGAAGTCACTCCTTTATGGCCTGTGCGATTTAAACGAATGTACGTGACTGTTTGTACTTCAATTTTTATGTCATACATAAAAACACGTGCGATAATTAAATGATCAACGCGATGACCCCTTCTGTAGGCAAGTCAGCAAACTTCATCTGGCAGTAAATTGATATTTTAATATCCTCTGTCATTTAATGCCGAACAAATCATATGGGAGAGGAAGAGGAATTCTTGATTGGCACCACTTTTATACCAAAAGATGCAGAGGACACGATATTCAAAAAGCTTATGGCCCCAAAATGAAGGAGAGAAAGTTGGATGACACACAAATGTATCATCCAAACTGGCAGAGACTCATTAATCAATAATTTGTTTTTGTCTGTGTCTCAGATGGATTGACGTGACATTGACCAGTAGTGCCAGCAATAGACGAAGTGGTTAGTTATCTGTTAAATTGCGATTTAGCAGTAGAGATCAAAGAAAAAATCCGTATGGAAAAAGTAGCAGCATCGACTACCACTGCTCTTGCACCTTCTGGGCCGTCATAAATAGAAATGGATTCCTCGGGCAAGGTTGGGCTTTCCTCTATTGATCGAAGTGTGAGGGATCCACCTTGGAAGCCTCGTTAAACTAAAGTTTTGTAAAAGTCCATCGGCTCAAGTCTACAAAGGTGGGAGTCATCTTCACCTACTTAATGAACAGGAAGTGGATCCACACAAAAACTTCACTCACTCAGCCAGTAACATGTCCGATTGACACTCGTGCGTTCGTTCACCAACTAAAATTCCTATACCGGCCTCCATATTTTCCACAGTTAGCTCAGTCAGTGGCTGATTAGCACATGGAAAACTTTCAACACTCTCAAAGACAAGAATACCTTACCATATAAAATGCAGTAACAAAATAAAACCTAATAATATTTGAGATAATATTAATAATAAACCGTTCTTGTATAGCACATAACACATAGCTAATCGCATATTCCTATGCGCTTAAACCTATTTTTTTTTTTATAAATGACCCGACCAGAGTACCCATTTATACACCTGCATAGGTGGAGAACAGCAAAGCAGTCTTTCTTCCGGGCAGCGTTGGATTCGAACTCGAGACCTCTAGAGTCACAGCACCTCTGTTTGAGATAGACGGATAGAGATACTACATTATTAGCAATCTTGGTTTGGACGAATCCCACATTATTCACATGAACGAAAATTGACGCACTTCGTCCCAAACCATGGACTCTACTTTTAACTCCATGCCCAACCATGCTGTTTCTATATAGCCGTGGAAATTTACGAATAAGCGTTTGTTATGCCTCGAGCATTTCTGCCTATGAATAATCGTTGAATATGTGTTACAAGGAGGTAACTGAAATTAGGGGTATTTCTTTTTCTTTGTATGCAATGAACGTGTTCCCTTCTTAGTGCCCAAACCATAGCTGCATAATTTATAAGCGATGAGTGATCACCCATGTTGACTTATTTCTTTTCGGAACAAGGGTACAATTAAACCCCTTTACATGGAACAGTGGAGTTGTATATATGTGTGTATTTGTTTGAGGGTGTTTTGTTAATAAACCAACAGCTTTATACCACAGCTAATTGATAATTATTACATGTACTGAAGAACCTTTTTCCAAGATAAATCACGCTATACAGCCTGTCCCAGAAAAAATCCCTCTCATAGACCACAGAATAATAAACAAAATCATGTTTCATTCTCAATTATGTTTACATATTTAGAAAGCCCACATAATTTTGTTATTCCTGTGAAAAATTCGAAAGTCTCGCTTCGTTGGTTTTGAATGCACAGGCTCTTATGTAACAGCAGTGCTTTCCATCCCATTCCAAGTTTGATAAAAAGAAAGGCACATCACAGATATATTATACGTTATTCCATGGTTCACTTGAATTATTTCAACGACTGTCCATTCACCTTTTTAAATGGAAATTTATCAAAGTCTGTTCCACTGGTTGTGTTTGTTTTCACATTGTGTGTTCCATTTATGGATTGTCCGTCCATGTCTATCTTGTAAAATTTTATTGTTCTCCTACACGTCCTCCCACCTGATTTCCATTCAGGTTGATACATTGATATAGTACTGCAAACTTGGAATGGGATGAAAAGCACTGCTTTTATATAATATGGTGTGTAATCAAAACAAATAAAGCGAGACCAATGAAATTTTCACGCAAGTTAGAAAATAAAATGGGCTTTCTACATTTTAACATTAAATTCAGAATGATACTTGACTTTGGATTTGATTTAGCAGTCTATCAGAAGGACATAATTTTGGGATACGCTGTATATTCAACGTGTTGAATTTAAATCGAAAGAATTAAAGCCATTGGCTAACATTTACCACAGTTAAGAAAATGTGAGCTACATAATCCTCCATGCTCCTAGTGTCTTTGATAAGGTCTAAAAATAAAGCCCTGAAAAATTGTATTTCAAAATGTTTATTAAGTGCTTCAAAAAAGTGAAAATCGTAAGTTGACCGGATTCACCTGCCCATTTCCTCCCATAGACTTACTGTGTGTGGACCTGGGCTATTTTTTACTCGCCCCGGGTGCTAATTATTTATTCAATCATATCTTGCCAGTGGCAGCATAAATTTCCAAACTTTTGTATTCTAGGGTGTTTACTTGTCCGTTCAAACACCACTTTGCAGTTCAGATAGCAAAGTTTGACATTTTTTTTTATTTGAAGCTCCACAATGTTAGCCTATTACTTTAAAGAGAATACACAGTACTGGTTGATTATAGAAAATCTTTCATCAAAATTTCACATTTCATTTCAGGTGAGAGTATATTACATTTGCATTATAATGTGGGACTAATTCACTGCATATGGAATAAAAAGTTGAGGGATTGACAGTTTGAACAGGTGAATTTCCCATTGAAGATCCCCTTCAATGATAAAATGTGTATATCAACAATTAATATTGTCCCACATGTTGATTTCTGTGTTGGTACTCAGTGTCAGCAGTAGGGATTTGTGTAGCAGATTTGTCAACAACGAAGTGTTCTGTTGTTTGCAACTACTCTCTCCTGTACTATAGTGACATTTTCAGAATACCATCTGTTCGCAGACATAACAGGTTTGAAAGCAGCTGATATCAAAATCATATTGTTCTGCAAGTACTTCATCTTTACTTTAATGTTCCAAATACGTCACAACGGAATTTAATTAGAAAGTTATTACTCATGTTTTCTTCCTTAAATTGAAAATATAATATATAGCTTACGTCCGGTTATAATTCAAAGAGGTGATAAATAGTCTCACGGAAGCGTAATTTCTGTATTATCCTCCTATATCAATGCGTGGGCGCATTCTGATTTATCTCATACTAAGGCCATTAACTCTTCTTTTTCCAATCTCTTTCCTATTCTGCAGGTATGTAATAATTTGGCAGAAGGGTTATCAAAGTACAGATCAAGTGGAGGGGTCAGCAACGTCCAAACTTAAAGGGGTAGCTTACACAAATATCAGCAATTCTTCCGATCTCAGAACTCCGTTTCCAGAACGCTACAACAGAGTATGGGATGTGTCAGATTACGTCATCCCGGCACAGGTAAATTTGTCGAGTTTCAACGTTCTTATAGCATGCATGTTGTCTGCTATGCATGGTGGGTGGCTTCCTCTGTTCTTTCATTAGCGCACGTGTCTTTCCTTAGCATGCCCCCTTTTTCAGAGTTGCGAGTTCACATTATTAAAACAAAACCAAACAAACCTGAAAGGAACGTTCCATGTCTCTGCAAGGACACTTTTTTCAACCTTGTCTTTGTGAGTCCGCTTCATAATATCAAATTGGTTCATCGGCGCTTTTTCAGAGTTGCGAGTTCACATTATTAAAACAAACCAAACAAAACTGAAAAGAACGTTCCATGTTCTGCATGATTTTTTTCCAACCGTGTCTTTGTGAGTCCGCTTCATAATATCAAATTGGTTCATCGGCCCCTTTTTTAAGAGTTGCGAGTTCACATTATTAAAGAGAATCTGGAGTACTAGTTGATGATGGAAAACCTTTCATCAAAATTCCACATTTTGCTGATTTCCAGGTAAAAGTAACAGTAGAAGTATATATCTTATCTTTAAAACAAAACAGAACTAAAAAGAACTTTCTATGTCTCTGCAATGAAACTTTTTTTTTCAACCTTGTCATTGTGAGTTTGCTCCATAATATCAAATGTCATCGCGCTTTTTCAGAGTTGCGAGTTCACATTGTTGAAACAAACCAAAAACGAAACAACGTTCCATGTCTCTACAATGAAACTTTTTCCACCCGTGTCTTTGTGAGTTTGCTCCATAATATGAAATTGTTTCATGAGCCTTGTTTTCAAGGTTGCGAGTTCACATTTATTTAAACAAAACAAACTGAAAAAAAACTTTCTATGTCTCTGCAATGAAACTTTTTTCAAACAGTGTCTTTGTGAGTTTGCCCCATAATATCAAACAGAATCATCGGCCCTTTTAGGCGTTGCAAGTTCACATTATTAAAGCAAAACAAAATGAAAAGAACGTTTCATGTCTCTACAATGGAAATTTTTGCTCCATAATATCAAATTGGGTCATCGGCCTTGTTTCGAAGTTGCAAATTTCAATCCATAAAAAATGACAATCAAAATTTAAAAGAATTTTCCATGTCTCTACAATGAAACTTTTTTTTCCATCTGTGCAGCTTCAAGAGTTTGTGTCCATGGTATATCGGAATACTTCAACGGCCCTTTTTTCAGAGTTACGAGTTCACGTTGATGAGACAAAACAAAACCAAAAAGAACGTCCATGTTTCTGTGTTTCTGCGACAAAACTGTTTTATTTTATATATTCGGGGCTTTGTGAGTTTACGTCCGTGACATCTCATTGATTCAACGGCTTTTTCAGAGTTGCGAGTTCACATTGTTTAAAAGACATCAAACTGAAAGAACGTTCGATGTCTCTGCAATGAAACTTTTTATTACGTGTCTTTGCGAGTTGCCCCATAATATCAAACTGGTGCAACAGCCTTTTTTCACAGTTGCAAATTTCCATTGTTGAAACAAAGCAAAAAGGGAATGAACGTTCAATGTCTCTTTGTGAGTTTGCGTCCTTGTCATCTAACTGGTTCAACGGCCTTGGGTAGTATACCGAACATCCGTGTTAACTGATCGCTTCGTTGAACATGATCCTGAAACACTCTCATGGGCTTCCGGAATGTTTTCCCTTGTCACCGTTTAAATAAAATATTGGTCTACCCAGCGTCTTCTGACATTCTTCAAAGTCAATTTGCATCATTGTAATGGGATATATCGTATGCTTATCTTCTAGTCTTTCGGGAGCTAGATATCGCCTGGTATGGAAAACTGTTTTGCCCAATGAAATACCTAAAAGGGCAGACAAAGTAGAATACATGGAATTGCAAAGGCAAACAGACTTGGAGATGGGAAAACGATGGCGATGATTCTTAAATGTAATTTATTCCGTATACTTGTTGATTCACTTGATAATTCCTTTGAAAGCAAAACACCTTAGGGTGGCACGACTTGTGAAATGATTAGGAGACGGTGGATGACTGTGGAAGAAACATTAATCGTAGTTTTACGAATCTGGGACTGCTATAGAGTAACAATAATTCCAAGTCACTGGGGAACCAATTATTTTGCTACATCTAGTCCGTTTTCCACTTTATCTGTGGTTGAAAAAACATGCAATTGCAAGTAACATCAGACTGTTCAGGCAAACTCCATATTAACAGATATTGGCCTCTAATCTCCGTGGAAACAGAAAAGAGGGGACGAGGGAATACGATACAGCTGCAATCAATACCAACAATAGGTTAACAACATTTTCAGTTTCTCCAATTCGTCGTGTGTTTATGCAATTGCCGTTAACTGTATGTAACGTGCTTGGGCAAAGGCCGCTAATATAATACATAATGCATATAGTTAAGGGCCTTTGCATAGGCACACAATATACAGTTAGCGGCCTTTGCATGGGCACACGATGAATTTCAGTTTTTCTCAGAAAATGGGACCTTTAAAACATCGTGAACAAATCCCACTCTTGCATGTGTAATTACTGAAATTGCATGCTGCATAATTATCATTTTCCTCTTGACCTCTGCTTCGTCAACAGTCAAACATTGATAAAGACTTTTCATCTTCTCCCATGTCCCATCTTTCTTTTATCCCATTTGCACGTTTACCATTGCTTTGCTAACAAGTAAATATAATTTATATGTTATGCAATTTCGGAAGAGTTACGCTGTGACACCAATTAGTCGGAAGTGCTGTACTTTAAAAAGCGAAATTGAAATTAAAATGGATTCTCTTTGGTATTTGATGCGTAGACGACAATCTTTCGGAAACTCCCAGAGGAAACGTATACTAATCAAAATATGAATTCACGTATTCCAAAGTATTCATTGTGGATTATATTTTATTTCATTAAGTTCAGCACTTAATAACAGTTTCCAGCAGTATGATATATGATAACGTAATCAAATCATTTAATCAGAATCATACAGAAACTGAAATCTTACGGATTTGGGCAAACAGGATGGAACTCTACGTATCCGTAGACCAGGGGATCTTAACATACCGCGGAATATTATTATCATTTAAAACGTGGGTTGAGTTCATTAATTTGTGGGTTTGTGTCAAAGATTAAAATTAACAAAACACGGAAACCAATTTAGTCAACTTTTGAACACATGAAGTGTGTTCTTCCATTTTTGGCGATCGCCCTCCAAAATTATCAAAAGAAAAATAGCAATTTCAGTACTATCTGCTTTGGAGTACAATCTCTTGTCATTTTATGTTGTACCTAAATCACCCGCTCCCAGCCATATCGCAAACCAGTACAAAGCATGAAAAAAACATAAAAGCTACAGCAGGAATTGTAAAGGTTTAGATGGAAGCAAAGCTTTGAACCAATCAAGTACTTTTGTGATTGTATGAATATGGTTGGTTAGGGTTGTTAATGCTGCTTAATTGATGGGACACAGAAGCAAAGATATGTTGTTAATATTTGTGCTTTTATGTTTCCCATTCCCCTTCCCCAACCCCTGCACCCTCTTATTGATCATAAATATGTGGTGGAGTTTCTAGATATATTTTTCCTACAACATCAGAGAAATGCATAATTCCCTGCTGGGATACAGCAGAAATTGGTCGTATCATTTATAACTGATATTTTGGAGAACATTGAAAAATGAAGCCGACCTGTTGGGGCGGCAAAATCACTACATCAATCACCCATACATGAGTTGGAGATGAACGACTTCAATTCGTCCTAATTTTAGATGAAATAATTACTCTGATGAGAAACTTCCGCTGTATATTGATGTTGCAATTAGGTGATGATTCTAAATGTGGGTGTAATCACCCATAATTGATCAAAAAATCCATTAATCCTTTACTGATAATACTTTGTAATGTTAAGCAAACATGGAAACGAAATGCCGTGATTCTTTTCATAGAATGTGATTCAAATGTGGATTTTTAATAGAAAATTGGTTTTAATTAAAAAGTGCGTTATGTTACACTAATATAACCTATAGTGTGTATCTAACTTAGGACCAGAATTTAAGAAACATTACAGAATATGATAGGATACTTTATCAAATTTCTCTCCTCATATAAAAGTAGTGTTAATGCATTTATTCTGTTTTTATTTCGAGCTAGATATTGACTCCTATAACTGATATTATAGACCTTTACCAATTATTATTCTCTAGTGTTCCTCTTTATGACATTTTTCTGCATTTTTCCATTATACTAGCATGTACAGTTGAATTCTAATTTATCAATCTTTTTGAAATCTTGTCGCAACTGATTCAATTTTGTGCTTCTATCGATTCTTTCGCACTCTATCTATTTAGGAGTAGAAACTGGACATAAATGCATTATAGAGATATTTAACTATTTCTTTCTCAGATATATAACTAATGATAACTTACCCATCCGCCATGCATAGATATATTTAGCATGTCGACGTAGTTAATCACACTTTTCCAAGCAAAGACTTTGCGCGAATCTTTTTGCCCGGCTTTTTTCCAGCAGCAAACGAACGGATTCTTCGTTATGACGAATATGGTTCTTTCACCGATGCAATCAAGAGGATCATGTCCAGAGGTGAGTCAAGAACCATTCTTCTTTAACTCTTAAAGGTACTATGTACAATACTCAATGTAAAATGAGTTTTAATGATAGTTAAATTGTTGTTGGAATACCTTCTTAAATCGGAATTACGCTGGGAATTCATCTAATATTAAAATAATACTGTACTTAAGATGAAATATCAATATTTCTACACGCAAGTTTTTGTTCGCAGTCGGCGGTCCGCACAAAGAAAAATGCTAGAAGCGTGCTTGTCGGTAATGCAACGTGACGCTCCGACGTCAGCGCAGTGGAAGCGCCGCTCCTCTGCGAGCGCGCGAGCGAGCTTGACTTGCGTAAATACTAGCTATGTCGCACCGCAATGCGAACAGTTGAAAGATCTGTCGCCAAGTAAAGCAAGCGACTAAAACTTCGAAGGTCATTTTAATCTATTATTAATGGGCACTCATATAGCTCGGCCGTCTGCTATATCAGTGTCTGGAACGTGATTTCAGGATCACAGATTTCCATGACTGACTCGCATCTTAATTTTGATGACAAAAAAAGCCCAGCAGCAAAAACTAAATTTTGCCGCCAGGTTTCAGCTAGAAGCGCAAGACGAGCGATACCGCTGCAGGGCCACATAAGCCGACATCGGGCCGACATGAAAAATCAGGAATATGAGAGACTATTTGGAAACAACTATTGGTAAGTAATGCATATTCAAGCTAAAGTGTAGATAGTTTTACGTAATTTGAAGTATGTTTTGATAACATACTGAACATGCATTCGGGACATTCTTTTTACTGTGTTGGTGTTTGTATCCTTGCATTGCACGCCGCGAGTGCAGTAGTTGGCTTGGCGGCGCGGCGCAGCCGATCGACAGGGCTCAAGTCCGTAGCTCCCCGGCGGACTCCCCGGCCGATGCAGGGTCAACTTCCTGCCTCTCGGTGTTGGACAAGACCGACATTCGACAACGCCAAAAATGTATACACACAAACCAGAATGGTCCTGTAAATCCGACGGCTCGAGTAGTTTCTGAGTCGATCGTTCAAATTTTAAAATAACAGAATTGTTCGAAGAAAAATTCCACGGGCCGTCTGATTTACCAGACCATTCTGGTGAGTATGTATACATTTGGGCGCCGAAGGGCAAGAAGTTGACCCTGCATCGGCCGGGGAGCTACGGGACTTGACCCCTGTCGAACGGCTGCGCTGCGCCGCCAAGCCAACTGTACTGCACTCGCGGCGTACAATGCAAGGATACAAACACCAACACAGTAAAAAGAATGCATGTCCGGCCCGAATGCATGTTCAGTATGTTATCATAACTACTTCAAATTCCGTAAAACTATCTACACTTAAGCTTGAATATGCATTAGTTACTTGTTTCCAAATACTTGTTTCCAAATAGTCTCTCATATTCCTGATTTTTCATGTCGGCCCGATGTCGGCTTGTAATTGTGTGGCCCTGCAGCGGTGTCGCTCGTCTTGCGCTTCTAGCTGAAACCTGGTGGCAAAATTTCGTTTAGTTGCTGGGCTTATACTTGTCATCAAAATTAAGATACGAGTCAGTCGTGGAAATCTCTGATCCTGAGTCACTCCCAGATGATATAGATACGGCCATATATGCCATAATGATGATTAAAAATAACCTCGAAGGAAGTTGGTTGTTTACTGCCGACAGATCTTTTAAATGTTCGTATTGCGTGTATACTATTACGCAAGTCAAGGTCGCTCGCGCCGCTCGCAGAGAGCGGCGTTCCACTGATGACGTCACATGATTAACAGCTTGTTTTGCATATCGGGACCAAAAAATGTGGGCGTTCCCAAACAGTTTTTATTTTAGTGAATAACTCAAAACCTGAAACTTGCATCGAGAATTGAAAGTCAGATTGGAATTCTAGATGAAAAAATACTCTAAAAGATGTTGACTAACCAGTTTTGATAGTTTTTATGTCATAGTACCTTTAAAGGGACCCACCGCTCGTAATCCATGTACGTTTATTTACCTTACGCTTGCCCCTATTGCAAGGCAGTGCGTAACACTGAACTCTATGCTACGCAGTGTTAAACGTACAGCATTACGGCGCGTGGCCGTCCCTTTAAAGGCCGGGCCCCCGGCGCGGCGCCACTATGACATAAAAACTATCATAAACTGGTAGTCAACAGTCTTTTAGAGTATTATTTTCATCTGAGCAGTTCCAATCGACGTTTCAAGTTCTCGGATGCAAGTTTCAGGTTTGAGTTATTCACTAAAATAAAAACTGTTGGGAACGCCCCACATTTTTTCGTCCCGATATGCATAAACAAGCCTGTTTATCATGTGACTCATCAGTGGAAACGCCCGACTCTCTGCGAGCGGCCGCGACGCGACCTTGACTTGCGTACATAAGTATACACGCCAATACTTAACATTTTAAAAAAGATCTGTACGGCAGTAAACAACCAACTTCCATTCTCGATAGCTTATTTTTAATCCATCATTAGTGGCATATATGGCCGCTATCTATATCATCTGCCGGAAGTGCACTCAGATTCAGCAGGATTTCCACGATTGACTCGTATCTTAATTTGATGAACAAGTATAAGCCCAGCGAACTAAAACGAAATTTATGCCCACCAGGCTATTTCAGTTAGAGCGCAAGACTGAGCCGACACCGCTGCAGGCCACACAATTAGCAAGCGACCATCGGGCCGACATGCCGAAAATCAGGAATATGTCAGAGACTATTGGAACAGAGTATTGAACACAATAACTAATGCATATTCACGAGCCTTAAGTAGTAGCATAGTTTTACGGAATTTGAGGAGTAGTTATGATAACAGATACCTGCAACGATGCATTCAGGGCGGACATGCGATTCGTTTATTACATGTCAGTTGCGTTTGTTGTATCCTTGCATTGCTACGCGGGCGGAGCTGCCAGTACAGTTGCTATGGCGTCGCAGCGCCAGCCGTTGCGCACACGCGGGTCAAGTCCCGTTAGCTCCCGGCGATGCAAGCGCGGAGTCACTTCTTGCCCCTTCGGCCGCCGCCCAAGATGTATACATACTCACCAGCAATGTCTGGTTAAATCAGACGGCCCCGACTGGAATATTTTCTTCGAACAGATTCTGCTTATTTTAAAATTAGAACGCATCGACTCAGAAAAATACTCGAGCCGCTCGGATTATACATGAGACCATTCTGGTTTGTTGTGCTATACATTTCTGGCGTTGTCGCAATGTCGGGGTCTTGTCCAACACCGACAGGCCAGGAACGTTGACCCTCTCGGCCGCGCGCCAGTCCGCCGGGGCTACGCACTTGAGCCTGTCGATTCGGCTGCCCCGTCCGCGCCGCCAAGCCAAACTACTAGCACTCGCGAGCGCCGTGCAATGCAGCGATACAAACACCAAACCCCCAAAAAAAAACAAAAAACGGTTAAAAAGAATGTCCCGAATAGCATGTTCAGATATGTTAATCAAAACATTACTTCAAAATTACGCTAAAAACTAATTCTACACTTTTAGCTTGCAAGTATGCCATAGCTTGAGCCGAATAGTGTTTGCCAAATAGTCTCTCATTTCCTGATTTATCATTGTCGCCGCCCGATGTGCGGTTATGCTGGCCCTGCCCCCAGCGCGAGGTATCCGCTGCGTCTTGCGCTTCTAGCTGCAAACCTGGCGGTCAAATTTTAGTGTTTTGCCTGCTGGCGCTTTTTGTCATCAAAATTAAGATGCGAGGTCCAGTCAGTGGAAATCTTGGTGATCCTGAAATCACGTTCCAGACACTGATATAGCAGACGGCCGAGCTATATGAGTGCCCATTAATAATAGATTAAAATGACCTTCGAAGTTTTAGTCGCTTGCTTTACTTGGCGACAGATCTTTCAACTGTTCGCATTGCGGTGCGACATAGCTAGTATTTACGCAAGTCAAGCTCGCTCGCGCGCTCGCAGAGGAGCGGCGCTTCCACTGCGCTGACGTCGGAGCGTCACGTTGCATTACCGACAAGCACGCTTCTAGCATTTTTCTTTGTGCGGACCGCCGACTGCGAACAAAAACTTGCGTGTAGAAATATTGATATTTCATCTTAAGTACAGTATTATTTTAATATTAGATGAATTCCCAGCGTAATTCCGATTTAAGAAGGTATTCCAACAACAATTTAACTATCATTAAAACTCATTTTACATTGAGTATTGTACATAGTACCTTTAGAGTTAAAAGAAGAATGGTTGCTGCACTCACTCTGGACATGATCCTCTTGCATTGCCATCTGGGTGAAAGAACCATATCGGCTCAGTAAACGAAAGAATCCGTTCGTTTGCTTCCTTGGAAAAAAGCCTGATACGCAAAATAGACTCGCTGCAAAGTCTTTGCTTGGAAATAGTGTGATTAACTACGTCGACATCGCTAAATATATCTATGCATCGCGGCTAGGGTAAGTTCATCTGATTAGTATGATAGGTCTGATGGAAAGATAGAAATAGTTAATATCTCTATAATGCATTTATGTCCGATGTTTCTACATACCTAATATAGAGTAGAGCTGCGAAAGAATGCGCATTAGTGAAGCACAAATTGAATCAGTATGCGACAACGATTCAAAAAGACTATTTGATAAATTAGAATTCAACTGCGTACATGCCTAGTATAATGGCGGAGAAAATGCCAGGAAAAAATGTGCATTAAGAGGACACTACGAGAATAGGTAATGTAATGGTCTATAATATCAGTTATAGGCAGTCGAATATCTAGCTCGCAAATAAAAAAAACGAATGAAATGCCATAACACTATCTTTTATATGAGGAGAGAAATTGATAAATTATCCTATCATTATTCTGTAGATGTTTCTTTAAATTCTGGTCCTTAAGTTAAGATGACACACTAGTAGGTTATATTAGTGTAGACATAACGCACTTTATAATTAAAACCAATATTTCTATTAAAAATCCACATGAATCACATATCTATGAAAAAGAATCACGGCATTCTCGCTTTCCATGTTTGCTTAACATTACAAAGTATTATCAGTAAAGGCCAATTAATGCATTTTATTGATCAATTAATGAGGTGACTTACACCCCACATTTAGAATCTTCACCTATATTTGCAACATCAATATACAGCTACAGCGGGAAAGCTTTCTTCCATCGATCAGCAGTATTATGTTCATCACAAATTAGGACGAATTGATAGTCGCTTGCATCTTCCAACTCATGTGTAATGGCGTGCGATTGCATGTAGGCTGATTTTAGCCGCCCCACAGCTGTCTCGCTTCATTTTTCAATATTCTCCAAAATATCAGTTACTAAATGATTTACGACCGATTTCTGCTGTATCCCAGCAGGATATAGGATTCTCTGATGTTGTAGGAAAAATATAATCTAGAAACTCACCCACATATTATGCATTCAATAGAGGTGCAGGCGGTTGCGAGCGAAGGGCGAATGGAAAGCATAAAGCACAAGATATTAACTAACACATATCTTTGCTTCTAGTGTCCCATCAATTACAGCCCAGCATTAACAATCCCTAACCAACGCATATTCATACAATCACAACAGCTACTATGATTGGTTCAAAGCTTGTCGATCTAGAGACTTACAATTCCTGCGTAGCTTTTATGTTTTATTCTCATGCTTTGCTACTAGCACACCCCGCTTTGCCGATATAGCCGCCTGGGCAGCGGGTGATTTACGGTACAAGCATAAAAAGTGACATAGAGATTGGTACTCCAAGCAGAATAGTACTGAAAATTGCATTTTATCTTTTGATAATTTGGAGGGCGATCGCCCAAAAATGGATAGAAGAACACACTTCATGTGTCAAAAGTTGACTAAATGCCCGTTTCCGTGTTTTAGTAATTTTACATCTTTGACACAAAACCACAAATTAATGAACTCAACCACTTTTAAATGATAATAATATTCGCGTATAGTATAAGCATCCCCTAGGTCTACGGATACGGAGAGTTTCCATACCTAGTTTGCCAAATCCGCGCTAAGATTTCAGTTCTCTGCGTATTGATTCTGATTAAATGCATTTGCATTACGTTATCATATATCGAGTGACTGCTGAAACTGTTATTTAAGTGCTGAACTTAATCGAAGATAAAATAGTAAGTCCACAATGAATACTTTAGGAATACTTGGTGAAGTTCAGATGTTTGATATAGTATACGTTCGCGTCTGCGACGTTCGGAATAGATTAGTCGTCTACGCATAAATACCAAAGAGATATCCATTTTAATTATCAAGTTTCGCTTTAGTAAAGTACAGCACTTCGACTAATTGGTTGTCACGCAGCCGTAAACTCTTCCGAAAATTTGCAGGTAACATTAAGATTATATTACTAGTTAGCAAAGCAAGGTAAACGTTGCAAATGGGATAAAGAATAGAATGGACATGGCGAGAGATGGAAAAGTCTTAATACTCAAGTTGACTGTTGACGAAGCAGAGGTCAAGAGCCGAAAATGGTAATTATGCAGCATGCCCAATTTCAGCTAATTACACATGCAAGAGTGGGATTTGGCACTTCATGTTTTAAAGGTACCATATCTCTCTGCAGAAAAACTGAAATTCATCTGTGCCCATGCAAAAGGCCCGCCTAACTGTTATATTGTGTGCCTATGCAAACGCCCTTAACCTATATGCATTATGTATTATATTAGCCGGCCTTGCCCAAGCACGTTACATACAGTAAACGGCAATTGCGCCATTAAACACCTACGACGAATGCGAGAAACGAAAAAATGTTGTTAACTATAGTATGGTATTGATTCAGCTGTATCGTATCCGGGCGTCGCCCTTTTT